>CM075482.1:15305000-15510000 GCA_037950665.1 Hypophthalmichthys nobilis | reverse complement strand
TAGGCCTCAGTGCAAACTTACTGGACAACAGCTGCCCCTCCAGAGCTGTTCCCGCGGGACCGAGAGAATCGTTCTTTTTGGGAACGTTCGCCGGAGCGCCGCTGGCCGCGCTACCTCCAAGCACATATCCCGCCGCCGTCACTGCTCCACCGGCTAGAGATAAAGAGACGGGGCTTCCTCCTCCTCCTCCTCCAGCACCTGTACCACCACCGTGCAGAGAAAGGCTCGCCATGGACGGGTCCTCGTGCAGAAACTGGCATTCATCTCCGTAAAAACAAGTCTTGTCTTTCGCATAATAACGACAGAATTTCACTTTCACACCCGGTATTCCGACACCCCCGAGCGGAGCAGCTGAAGCTGGGAGTCCACTGTTCATGGCACCGCTGCTGCTGCTGCTCCCGCCGGAAGACACTTGCTCATAGAGTAATTTTTAGCAGCAGTATATTCTAAAACACTTGAAAAACAACGAGCACCTACTGAACGTTTAACAATAAAATCAGCCTCCTCATCGAGCCAGATCACAAGTCAGCAAGAGCCACACTTTTTGTTGCCATGCACTGATACTCGTTGTCGGGGTCCATAGCTGGCCTACTAGTCCATCAGCCTGGCGTTTGGCTGAGATCATGCTGTTGTTGTTGTCTTCTGTCTACACTTGTTCAGCTAAGCGCTAATAGCTCTGCTATGCATGCTGGGTACGACGAGCACTGCAGTTCACATAAGGAGTCAGTAGGGGATTGATTTAAATCATAAAGCACATATTACAATCATTGATAATATATTGACATTTAGCCTACCTTTAGTGTTTATATTACATTTTGAGCCTGAGTGTTAAAAGCAGAGAATTTTTTTTTTTTTTGCACTTTTCGTATTTTAACTCAAAAATCTATATTTAATTAATTTGGTATTTGTGTCAATTAATGTAAATCTTCATACATTTCTTCTTCTTATTATTATTATTATGCAACCAATGAAATAGGAGATTTCTCTAATTATGAAATATCATTAATTATTTTTTAACTTTTATTTTTCCCATAATAAATTATATTTAAATATTTATTGCATCTGCTTTATTAAATTTTACACTCTGAAAAATGCTGGGTTACAAACAACCCAAGTTATGGACAAACCCAGCGGCTGGGTTAAATGTTTGACCAACTTGCTGGACAGTTTTATTTAACTCAACTATTGTTTAAAAATTACTAAATGTCTGGCTTAAAATGAACCCAAAATAGGTTGGAAATTAAAATCAGACACATAATTACTAGAGGCAACAGTAATAATCAAAAGGTGAACAATTAATAAGCAATTTAATAAATATTTATTATTTAATTATTTTTTATTAAACTTATTAATAAATGTTCATTTCTTAAACATATTAATACATGTTAATTTCCAACCTATTTTGGGTTCATTTTAAACAATAGTTGAGTTAAACTATCCAGCAGGTTGGTCAAACATTTAACCCAACTGCTGGGTTTGTCCATATTTAACCCAAATTGGGTTGTTTTTAACCCAGCATTTTTTAGAGTGTATATTTAAGTGTTGAAATGTTAAATTCTTGTATTTTAAGCTTGAGTGCTTAAAAACATGTAATGTTGCTTTGCACTTTATATCTTCTCTCTCTCTCTCAGTTCAATTCAGTTTAGTTGAGCTTCACTCTAAAAAATGCTGGGTTAAATATGGACAAACCCAGGGATTGGGTTGTTTTCACCCAGCCATTTTTTTGGATTTTGGATTTATTTTTTTAGCCAGCAATATATTAACATAGTAAAAGGCATGTTTTTGCTCACCCCCAAATAGGGGCAAATTTGTGGGGTATTTTAAGCTGAAACTTGACCAGACCAGAGACTTATATTACATCTTGTGAAAGAGGGCATAATAGGTGCCCTTTAACCCAATTTGGGTTGTTTTTAACCCAGCAGTGTTATAATTGGCATGACAAATTGTACATAGTATTGCCATAGCATTTATATGAGCAGGAAAAATAAAAATAAACAAAAGGGGAACGAATTGTGTGATGAACAAGTGTAGAAAAACAGAACAAAGTACTGTGTGTGTGTGTGTGTGAGAGAGAGAGAGAGAGAGAGAGAGACTCTTCCCTTTTTTGTGGCTGAAATTGATGTATACCTTGCCATAGTGCAGTCTCTTTTTTCACCAAGTAAATATTGAGCTTGTGCATCATTCTCCAGCTTTTTGAAGTTGGAACAAATCTCAGATTTCAGATTTGGGAAAGAAGTGTTTTCGAATTTCAATATAGTTATAATTCAATATAGTAGCTCTGTTTCTTTTTCTCCTGGCATCTGCCTTTCCTATAGCCAGGCTGTGGTAGATGGGAGTCTAGTCATATTTTTTCCTCAGTTTATGGTCTCTGACTGTGAACAGGTATTCTGTTGTTGTGTAATCTGTTTAGGGCCAAATAACATTTACTGTTTTGTTTTTGTTTTGTTTTTGTTTCATTTGTTTTTTTCATTCCAATAAGCTAGGCAGTTTTCTTTTTGTGCATTAATCATTTGGTTGGGCCGGATTCTGTAGAGATATTATATATATATATATATATATATATATATATATATGTGTGTGTGTGTGTGTGTGTGTGTGTGTATGTATATATATGTAAATATATATGGATGTATGTAGCCTACATACATAAATATATATGTATATTATTATACATATAGCCATTATTATTATTATATTATGCTGCAATAGGCTACCGCTGTCAAAGAAAAATTCTCCAATATGAATAATAGGCTACCAGAAATATAATCCCTTTTTAGAAACAATCTAGCCTACTTGCCAAAAGGCTTCTTTTTTAAGTTGCTGTCAGTGATACCCCACCTGATGCATTTAAAGAAGTGCTTAAACGTCAGTTTTGTGTCATGTGCTGAAGTGAAAGTCTTTGCGCCTCTGTTCGCTGTCCATCCTATTTCATGATCACACAAGGGTCGAGGAAGAAACTGTTATGCATTCACGCGATGCGTGCAGAAAGAGGCTTTTGGTGGGTAAGTCGGACAAAATATTGATATTTGTTACTGTATGTACCACTGAACCGGTGACACACCGCAGTATTTTTCATTTATAGCTAGTTATGTTAATATGTTAATGGATTAATCTTGTGTGATTAATTTTGTCTAATGTTATAAATTTGTTCCATTAGTTTAAATTCTAGTCTATTCAATTATGTTCAGTTCCGTTCACTTTTCTCTCACTTTTGTTTTGTTCTCATCTCATACCGAAGTCTTACTCGTGCTGCACTTGGGCGCTCACGGCAGCGCGATGACGGACGCTTCGACTGAGGCTCGTTCACAGTGTGAAACTGATGGATCGGTAAAGTCGATGCACGGCTCAGTACAGCGTTCTGCCTGCAGCTCTCAGACTCCTTCCAAGCTGATATTTTAGCTTTACCCACATATGCCACAGGGTTGAGGTTAGAGATACCCACTCTAAAAATGCTGGGTTGTTTCAACCCAAATTTGAGTCAAATATGGACAAACCCTACCGTTGGGTTAAATTAAAAAAAAAAAAATTAAAAATGTTTAACCCAACGGTTGGGTTTGTTCATATTTGACCCAAATTTGGGTTGAAACAACCCAGCATTTTTTGGAGATGAACTATTCACTCACTCGAGATTTACCTTATAGTGAACGTTACATTAAATTAAATGTAGGGTCTTTTCCATTTATAAAAGTTCATTTGTAAAGTACATTTTTGTAAAATTTTAAACGTTCTGTTAAACATCATAACCATTCAGTTGTTTACTGTAGAAATTCATGGCAACAGGGTTGATCATTTAATAGAATAGAAAGTGATTGAAAAGGGAGACATTTGTCCTTAAAGAGCTTATGATAATGATGATGATGACATCTCAGTTTTTTTTTGTTTGTTTGTTTTTTTTTAATGTATGTGATTTTACATTATTTTATTAAGGAGTAGTTAAGATGTTAAAAGGGTAAAAAAAAAAAAAGATGAAAAGACATTTTGTCTGTATTTAAGAAAAAATGCATTTAATAGCACAGTAAAGTTAAGTTTACAGTTAATTGATAAAGTTTAGTATAATTAAACATTTAAACACCCTTTTTGTGTATTGAACCTATACTTATCTCATAGTTCATTTGTGTTTATTGTGATCATTTGTAACAAGCATTTCTGTAAGAAAGTGTGTTAGAGTTTTTTTTTGTTTGTTTTTTTGTCTTGCATTTATATACCATTGTTTGTCTAGTTTTTAAGCAGTTAAAAGCAGCTATAAATAAAAGCAGAACTGATGACTTTACAGAAATTGCAATAATGACCACAGAGCTTTACTGTTACTGTCAAGCTAGGTTTGCTCTTTTTTCTGGTGATGACTGGAGTGTTAAAGTCTGTACACACTTTTTTTTTTCAGACCGTACGATGCACATTGGAAGAGACTGACTTGATGAGTTCTGACCCATTTAAACTGGACATCACTGAAGGACAAACTGTGGAAATTTACAGTGCATGTCAACAAAACAGCTCAGATGGGCTTAAATGTCTCTGCTACCAAAGGTTTGTATCTGTTGGATGGATGATGATTGTTTAATGAAGGTTTGAATGGATTAGGCTCATCTAACACATCACCTGATGTTAAAGATGAATAAATGATCAAACTCTTTTACATGCTTAAACAGGATAAATTCCTCTATGGATCCATTACAGAACACTGAGAGATTTGGAAATGGAATATACACTGTAATCTGTGGCAATCATAGTGTTACAGTTATTCAATCACCAAAAAGTAAGTCAAACAATCATAAAATGAAGAAAATACACACAAAACATCTCAATTTATGATCTAATCCATCACTTTACCTTGCTTGAGTTGTTTCATTTAAGATGTCTCTTTGTTGTCTCTATAAAGGGAGGCCATCAGTTCCAGTGCTCAAAGCTATTGCAATAGAAGGGAGTAGCAATTTAGCTAAATTAGTGTGTACTTCTGAGGGGAACCCAAAACCAACCATCAGGTGGGATGGTAACAGGTAATATGAAGTTATGGTCTGCTACCGTTTTAGAAACATACACCTTAGGGTACTGCCCCAGTGACAGCGTACCTTTTTTTCTGAGAGTAAGGGAAATCACTGCTATAACTGTATATCTATATTTCAATTGTTTGTTTTCCATTTAGACAAAATCCAGAGGAGCGCATGACAAATAAGTGGTATAGGACAGAGAGCATTTTAAAGGGTTATAATAATCAACATCTTAAGACTCCAAATATAAAGTGCTGTGCCTATAATTCACTGGGAGAAGAATGTACTGAGATCCATGATTACGGTATGTAATTTTTTGTTTTACAATAGTTACATAATTTGTATCTATTTTTTTAATGTACACAACCGTTCAAAAGTTTGGGGTTCTTAATGTTATTTTGTTTTATAGCTTATCAAGGCTGCATTTATTTGATCAAAAATACAGTATAACAGTAATATTATGACATTTTATTACAATTTAGAATAACTGTTTTTCTATTTTAATATATTTTCAAATGTAATGTATTCATGTGAGAGCAAAGCTGAATTTTCAGCATCATTACTCCAGTCTTCAGTGTCGCATGATCCTTTAGAAATCATTCTAATATGCTGATTTGCTGCTCAATACATTTTTTTTTATTATGAGCAATGAAACAAAACTGTTGCGTTGCTCAATATTTTTGTGGAAACATTTTTTTTCCAATGTTCTTTGATGATTGAAAAGAATAGCATTTAATTGAAATACGAATTGTTTTGTAATGTTATGAATGCTTTACTGTCACTTTTGATCAATTTAACGCATCCCTGTTGAATAAAAGTAATGTTTTTTATATGATAACCCAAATGCAAATCTTATATATAACATTATATCAAAATACAACATGTTAATATTATATATCAACAAATGCCCCCCTACCTCAAAGATAAAAACTTTACATGAAAATCAGATATGTATCCAGATATTAAAATATTATAATATCTCATTCCACAATGGTAACAGCCAAGTTTAATAACTTGCTTGGAAACTTCCTAGGAAAATGTCAGCACTGTTTGACAGCAAGTATTATTTAGATGATGTAGGATAAATGACCATGATTGTAACGGTAAAAGACTGTAAAAATGCTATGGTGACTAACTGTTAATTGGTTTCCAGAAAGCTTCCGTATTATATATGGTGAATAACTATAATAGATCTAACCATACATTTAATGTAATTTTACAGTAAAATCCTGTTAAATTACAGTTTTTGGAAAAAGAACAAGAACTTGTATAATTTACAGTAAAAAACAAATTGTCTTTCCCATAACTCCTTGCGTGACACTTCACGTTTGATGTATATTCGTTGAAATAACTCTGTTTCTTCTTAGTTTTTCTTACTTTTTTCTAATCGGTTATGTAAATTATGGTTTTATGTTACATCTAATGTTGTTAAATTAATGTTTATTGCATTTTTTTATTTCATGTGTGTTGCCATGATGGTGTTTAATGTTTGTGTGAATTACACTGTGCACCTTATATATTAGTATTAACCTTGGTGAAAAAGCTGCTTGTGATGAACTTTGATTCATCATGTGACTCATCTCCATTGTGTTTGGTGGTTGTCAGTGTATTATAAAGGTACAAAACAGAACATTAGTTCTTCAATAGGATGGTAACATAATATCAGTTAATGAAATACGGTATTTTACTGTAAATTTAAATTAAATCTGTAAAACTTAAATGTTGCTATCATATTTTTTTATGGTAAATTTCTGGCAACCACAGCAGCTGTTTTTTACTATAAATTTAACAGATTTTTTTTTTTTTTTTTACATTGTAGGTTATATAGTGGTTTTGGTTTAGAGTGAAAACCTTATGCAAACTGTGTTGGTTATCCTTCAGATCTGGTTACAAATGTGGACGGGCAAAAAGCTCCTATGATTTTCCTGAAATCTGGTCGGTCTCTGCTACTCCGTTGCACCATAACATCTGAAAAGTTTAGAACCCCTGAATTGAGATGGCACTTCAATAACACAACAGTAAGATGTGGATGGTAACCATGAAGAAATATTAAATCATAGTTTCACTGCTCTGGCCGTTTTCTGATGTTCTCACTTTTTTTTATGCAGGTCAAGGGAATTACTTCAATATATTTTTACAATCGGGCAGAGCACTTCTTTATCGAATCAGTTAACGTGACACATAACGGGGAGTACATTTGCACATCTACAAACAACCACACTAGGAACACCTATGTCAAGGTCTTTGGTAAGTAAAGCCATTGCCCTTTTCTGTTAAAAAAATTAAAATTTGTATTGTAATAAATGTGATTATAGAAAACACAACGAGAAATACAGATTTAGAGCAATTGCAAGAGTGCTTCTAATACTACCAAGTTTATTTTACCAAGTTTTTGAGTGCAAATTGAGATAATGTTTTGTTGTGCAAAGGATAATGAAAATGATATTTTTGCTCTTCTTCTGTTGGCAATTCTTCCTTGACAGAAAATGATAAAATCGACATATTGCAGTTGAATGAGAACAACCGCATACTAGCAAAAAATAAGGCAAGCTTCTGCTTCCAGGCTCAAGTGTTCTCCTTCCCAAAAGCCCAGTGTCACTGGATTACACCAAATCAAACCGAAATACAGGGCAGAGAGACTCATCACCTCAATTTTAATAGGTATTTACCTCATGCCATCCATTTTAATCCACTTTAGTGTGCTGTTGTGTTTGCTTATTTTGTTCATTCTCTCTTTAGTACTTTTGAGCTGTGTAACCCTGAACCTGGCCAGTATCAAATGAAACTAAAGACTCAAGAGTATAGTGTCACAAGGAATATCTCTCTCTGCATTTTAGGTGAGTGGTCATAAACAGTTTGAAAGAATAATAAAGAGATGTTAAATGTGAAATATATTAATATGCAATGCATTTTGCAGACATTCATTCAATTAAAATAGGCAAAGATTCAAGCTTCACCACTTGTGAGACTCAAAGCCCCCTACCTGTGAATGTCTCTTGGAAGATCTGTCCATCACATGCTGAGTAAGTCATCAAAATTAAGAAGAAGAGATAGCCAATGACATAAATATGTTTATACAAGAAATATAAGTCATTTACTTTAACATATGACTTATAACCAACTTCTCTACTGAAACATGCCATTGTTTGCAAATGACGTTGAACTCACTGAATATTTTCACAGCTGTACTGAAAATGAAGACTGGAAAGAGATGCCTGTTGCCCAGCCCAAGTTCATGGATTCAGATCAGTTCTGTCATAAGAAAATTCACTTTGCCAGACCACACTCGAACTGGGAGGACATTAATATTAAATGCTGCATCACTAACGAAGCAGGGACTGACTGCAGTGATCAAACACGCGTGCAAAAGAGTGAGTCTAAACCTTGAACACTTCTGAAACTGAATGCTTTGAACATTGATCTCAGCAGAGTTAACCTAAACACTGACTAGCATAATTCTGTGCATCTTGCTTATCTTACTAGATCTTTATTGGGATTTCATAATTCTTTACACTACCAATTAAAACTTCTATTCAGCAAGCATGCATTAAATTGATCAAAAGGGACAATAAAGTGACATTTACATTGTTACTGTTCTTTTGATCCTCCTATTGACTAAAACATTCTGAAAAAAAAAATGTATTATGGTTTCCACAAAAATATGAAGTTTTCAAATGTGAGGTTTCTTGAGCAGCAAATCATCATATTCAGAGTCATGTGACACTGAAGACTGGAGTAATGATACTGAAAATTCAGCTTTGTCATCACAGGAATAAATAATATATTAAGATAGAACATTTTTTAATAATATTTCACAATATTACTGTTTACTTGATTTTCTGATCAAATAAATGCAGCCTTGGTGATCATAAGAAACTAAAAAAACTACCGTCCCCAAACATTTGAATGGCAGGACTAATAGCAGGAAATATTCCCCACATATTTACATATTTATTTATGATGATTATATGATCTTACTGGAAGATCACATATTGTCTGTCAATGTTAGTTCAGTAATCAACCCTACTTTTAGTTTCAAATATGGTTAGCACTGAGAGTGTCACCCTTTTAGTTCAGTTTGGTTAGCAGGCTTTAAAAAGATTTACGCCATAAAAATCATCTGAAGGTGATTTTTTTTCATATGCAAGTTATCACTCTCTTTTTCCTCAGGTTTCCACATTGAATATGTGATTTGTTTCCTGCTCATTTTCATACTCCTCGTGGTCATCTTTGCCTTAATCATCAGAGTTAAGGTAAACCTGTAGTCTGTCTTTGTCATAATGACAAACTTCTAGAATCATAGATCTTACCTTCTGAAACATATACTGTCACTCCTTTGTCACAGAAGCCTGCGTATCAGTGTCAGATCCAGATGATTCAGATGGTCGGACCCAATGACAATGACTACATATACATTGATTTCAAGGAGTTTAAGTATGACCTGAAATGGGAATTTCCACGAGAAAATCTTGAGCTTGGTAAAGATAGAACGAGGAACCTTCTTTTGACTTGCTAGAAATAACTTATTAGGTGTTACTCATTTTTTCTGTGTGCTTTCCAAAGGGAACGAGCTAGGATCTGGTGCTTTTGGGATGGTTGTGCAGGCTACAGCATATGGGATCAGCAAGCCGGGAGTGTCCATTCAGGTAGCAGTAAAAATGTTAAAGGGTGAGTAATGACAAAACTCGCATGAATATCTCTACAAAACAAAATCAATCAATTGTGTATGTCTTTGGAATTTTTGAATATATTAGTAAACGTGTACTTCGTATTGTTAACTTATGCATCAAACAGATAAGCACCAGGCAGTGGAGAAGGAAGCTCTAATGTCTGAACTGAAAATGCTGACTCATATTGGACAACATGAAAACATTGTCAACTTGCTCGGAGCTTGCACAGGCTCAGGTAAGATTTAGAGAAGTTCTGAATCATATCCTGTATATAAGAATATCTTTTATCTCTCTCAAATATTTGATTCTGATTGGTCGGTTGTATGTTTGATCTCCTGCATGACAACCAGTCTCCTGTGTTTCCATGTCTCAGCACTCTGAACTCTGTCTTCTCATTTAATAAAATAATTTTAAAGTCAGCATTAAACGGAAGGTGCGATAGTCTTTTCTTCTCTATTGTGACGTATATCCAAGTGAAATGGCTTCTATAAAACAAGAAAAAATGTAGGGTGGGACTTGATTTTGCCGTCGGAAATTGATTGAATGGTTGGATCTTTGTGGTTTGCTATTGTTGTGATGTCATGTGAGTGACAGGTTGCCCCGCCCTCACCCCAGTAAACACATCATCAGAGAAGAGAAGAGATGTTGCTTCAAGAGGGAGGGGAAGTTATTTTGATTAAATATTACGAGGGCAAAAAATATTGATGTACACATATAAATCATTTATAATAAATTCTGAAATACTCCATAAAACAAATAAGAATTGTCAATTTTGATTTCATGGTGACTTTAACTTAATTAGTTTAAAGTGAAAATTACCCCAAGCTTTACTCATCCGCAAGCCATCCTAGGTGTATATGACTTTCTTCTTTCTGATGAACACAGTCGGAGTTATATTAATAAATATCCTGATGCATCCAAGCTTTATAATGGCAGTGAATGGGATCAATGAGTATGAAGCTAAAGAAAGTGCATCCATCCATCATAAACGTACTCCACGCGGCTCCAGGTGGTTAATAAAGGCCTTTTGAAGAAAAATATCCAGATTTAACAAGTAATAAAGTAAAAAATCTAGCTTCCGCCAGTCCGCCTTCAGTATTCAACGTCACGTCAGTTATGCTATTTCCGTAAGTTGAATATGGAAGGCGTAGGACGTACCATAAGCGTTTTGAACCGGGAGAGTTTTATTGTTGTAAAAAACAAATATCTAGCTTCCGCCAGACCACCTTCCGTATTCAACTTATGAAGAAAGTGTAAAACTCTTGTGGTTCAAAACGCTTACGCTACGTCCTACACCTTCCATATTCAACTTACGAAAAAGCATAACTGACGCGACGTTGAATACGGAAGACGGACTGGCGGAAGCTAGATATTTTACTTTACTTAACTTGTTAAATATGGATATTTTTCTTACACAAACGCATCACTTCTCTTCAGAAGGTCTTTATTAACCCTCCGGAGCCATATAATGGGTGGATGCACTTTCTTGAGCTTCATACTCATTGGTCCTATTCACTGCCATTATAAAGCTTGGATGCATCAGGATATTTATTAATATATCTCCGATTGTGTTCATCAGAAAGAAGAAAGTCATATACACACATGATGGCTTAAGAGTGAGTAAAGCTTGGGGTTTACATTTTAAACTGAACTAATCCTTTAAAACAATATTTAATGTCCATTTATTTACTTATATGTCAAATGAGCATGATAATACATGATCAGACAGATTTCTTTTTCTTTTCTTTTAAATCCGCAGGTCCTATTTACCTGATATTCCAGTATTGCTGTAACGGAGATCTCTTGAACTACCTGAAGAGTAACAGGGAACGTTTTCACAAATATCTGACGGATGCTTTCAACAGGGACAGATTCAGAGGCCTCTACCACAACTTCCAGCAGAAGAGAAACTCCAGGTTTGTATAAGTGTCTACCAAGAAGTGAATTACATTAGTGGCCTTAGACAAAGCAAAAAAAAATACCGTGCAGAGTAGAGGGAAATGAATGTCTTGGGCTGAAGGGGAACTGTAAATCTAAAGGTGTACACAAATGAATAAACTGTCGTGCAGTTAAAGACCATGTGCTCCTCTCTCCACAGTGGGTATATTGAGCCTGATAACAGCTCATGTCTGCACGTGACTCTTACAAGCAAAGGACAGGAGAAGGAGGCGCTCCTCAGTCCCAGCATCAGCTCAGTGTCTACTGTTGAGGGTAGGTGGAGAAAAGGAGAATTTGAGAGGTTTTAAAACATAGATATCATTAAGTGTATGAATTTTATTTTTCATATTAACTTGGTTTCACATGCATGTAATCATAAAACTTCAATTTATAACATTAAAGTGCCCCATTATGATATTTCAAAGGTTCCTAATTTTGTTTTTGAGCTCTCCTACAATAGGTTTACATGCATCCAAGGTCAAAAATCACTTCAATTTTTTCATAATATACATTGCAGCATCACAGTGTTTGAGTACACAGGGTTAAAGTAGACATTGTTTGCGGGCAGCTAATGAAGACCATTATGAAAATTTGTTACAAACCTACATAGGTTTGTGCAGGAACTAAGCCTGGAATTACTGACGACTCGTTTCAGACAGTTCAGAATCAGTTCTCTTTTTTGGGAGAAAATAACTCCATTTATCGTGCACTCTTTTACCTTCACAAACAGCTACGCACTACATGAAAGATAATGTCTCAAAAAGCATAATAGGGGCACTTTAAGCAAATGATTGCAGATTGTTGTCCATATGCTCATTTTATTTGTTACCAAATAACTAATAATTATTACTAAAATAATTGTTTTATGTCAATTCTGTAAAGAAATGCTTGAATGTGAAGACAAACTTCAAGAAGAGGAACTTCAGAGTCTCACCTATGATGACCTCCTGAATTTCTCTTTTCAAGTTGCAAAGGGCATGGAGTTCCTGTCCTCCAAAAATGTGAGCTTAACTTTCTGATCATGAAACTTCTACTTCCTGCTATCTCACAGAGATAATACAAGATAGCTTTTTAACACTTTTTTTAACACTTTTTTCCCAATGCTGTCTCTAAACACTTCATGAGCATGTCACAAACCAGAGTAGCTTCTATACTCTTTGTACTTCTTTTTATACCTGAGTGCTTAATATCTTGATTGTTTTCTCATATCATTATATAGTCAATGGAAAAAAGGCTTTAGTGAACAATCTTCTGCCTACAGTGTATCCATAGGGACTTGGCAGCCAGAAATGTTTTGGTTACGCATGGCAGGCAAGTGAAGATTGGCGACTTCGGCCTCGCCAGAGACATTGAACATGATTCCAACTACGTTGTAAGAGGAAATGTAGGTATTTATGTTAGTCTAGATGTGACTGGTCTTCATTTAATTCACTTGTAATTATAATTGTTTACATGCCATTTTCGCAGGTGCGTTTGCCCGTGAAGTGGATGGCTCCTGAGAGTATTTTCAAAGGGGTCTACACTATGCAGAGTGACGTCTGGGCCTATGGCATTCTTCTATGGGAAATCTTTTCTCTAGGTGTCTCTCTTTGCTGTCAAAACAGTTTAACTTGCACTGAACCAAGAACGTTTCTATAAATCATTCCTGATTAAAAGCACAGTGTTTTGTTATTTTTACTCACTATTTATGTCTATTAGGAGTCACACCATATCCTGGTATAACCGTGAATAACGCATTCTACAGAATGATTGAAAGTGGATATCACATGGAGCAACCTTATTATGCAGCAGAATCTGTGTAAGAGCCTCTATTTTTACTAAAACACAAAATCTAATTATTTAAATATATATATATATATATATATATATATATATATATATATATCGATCAGGCATAACATTGACCACTGACAGGTGAAGTGAATAACACTGATTATCTCTTCATCACGGCACCTGTTAGTGGGTGGGATATTTTAGGCAGCAACATTTGTGTTACAAGCAGGAAAAATGGGCAAGCGCAAGGATTTGAGCGAGTTTGACAAGGGCCAAATTGTGATGGCTAGACAACTGGGTCAGAGCATCTCCAAAACTGCAGCTCTTATGGGGTATTCCCAGTCTGCAGTGGTCAGTATCTATTAAAAATGGCCCATGGAAGGAACAGTGGTGAACCAGCAACAGGGTCATGGGCGGCCAAGGCTCATTGATGCACGTGGGCAGTTAAGGCTGGTCCGTGTGGTCTGATCCAACAGACGAGCTACTGTAGCTCAAATTGCTCAAGAAGTTAATGCTGGTTCTGATAGAAAGGTGTCAGAATACACAGTGCATCGCAGTTTGTTGCGTATGGGGCTGCATAGCTGCCGAAAGCGCCAACAGTGGGCACGTGAGCATCAGATGTGGACCACGGAGCAATGGAAGAAGGTGGCCTGGTCTGATGAATCATGTTTTCTTTTACATCACGTGGATGGCCAGGTGCATGTGCGTCACTTACCTGGGGAACACATGGGACCAGGATGCACTATGGGAAGAAGGCAAGCCAGCGGAGGCAGTGTGATGCTTTGGGCAATGTTCTGCTGGGAAACCTTGGATACTGCCATCCATGTGGATGTTACTTTGACACGTACCACCTACCTAAGCATTGTTGCAGACCATGAACACCCTTTCATGGAAATGGTATTCCCTGATGGCTGTGGTCTCTTTCAGCAGGATAATGCGCCCTGCCACAAAGCAAAAAGGTTTAGGAATGGTTTGAGGAGCACAACAACGAGTTTGAGGTGATGACTTGGCCTCGAAATTCCCCAGATCTCAATCCAATCGAGCATCTGTGGGATGTGCTGAACAAACAAGTCCGATCCATGGAGGCCCCACCTCGCAACTTACAGGACTTAAAGGATCTGCTGCTAACATCTTAGTGCCAGATACCACAGCACACCTTCAGGGGTCTAGTGGAGTCCATGCCTCAACGGGTCAGGGCTGTTTTGGCAGCAAAAGGGGGACCAACACAATATTAGGAAGGTGGTCATAATGTTATGCCTGATCGGCATCTATGTATGTATTTATATATATATACAACAACAAAAATAACAGAACATTTATTATGCAGTACATTTGTGAAATACTTCTGGATTATGTACAGAAAATACATCATATTTTATATACTGGTGTTTGCGTTTATTTAGATACAGGGTAATGTGTCGCTGCTGGACACTGGATCCTGTAGATCGACCTTGTTTCTCCAAGCTTGTGGCTTTCATGGAAAAAGAGCTGGCTGCTTTGGAAGAGAGGGTGACTTTCATGTGAAAGTTATTTAAAAAGTATGCTAACATTGCTGGCGGATGCACACTAACTGTGATATCTGTTTAACAGCTATATTACAATGTCGGAGGATACTGCTACAATGAAGTAACATACCAGAATGCACCAGTGACCCCTGATGCTACATTGATGGAGAACAAACAGGATGTCTTCCAGTCCAACACTGAGGATTCACATGAATGCAAATCCGTGGACAGTCTTGGATCAGTAAGAACAGAACCTCTTGTTTGAATATGAGTTTAAGCCTTGGCTATGCAATCATGTCTGGCATTGGGAAAACTTAATGCATAATCTGTGCTTCCATAAATAACCACTTAAACATAGCATTTTTAGGAATTGGAATTTGAAGGAATTGTGGGAGGAATTTGACTGAATCATTTAAGCACATATTGTACCACTATATATATATATATATATATATATATATATTTTTTTTTTTTTTTTTTTTTTTTTTTACTTTTTTCATGAGTGTAAACAATTTAATAAATAATATACAGTATTTGAATGTTGTTTTGTGCAGCAAGCTTCTTTAGGAACTATAAAAAATAAGAAACCTTCCAAAATTGTAGCCTACCACTATAAGAGCTGATTGACCTTCTGTACTCCATAATGAAGGATGACAAGAGTTGCTGTTTGAGGACTGATCATGGACATTATCAATTATGTTCATATTTTTTGCTGCATTTGCAGACTCTAATAAATTGCTCTATTTTTATAAGAAAAACACTGTATTATTGTTTTTCATCATATTTATTCACTTAACTTTAAACATTTATGGCTTAATCATTGTTCTTTAAATATTATTTATCACGTAATAAGAATAGCTACAGTATACTTATAGTTATGCTTATCATTGTAACAGAAATTTATTTTCTATAAACTAAATGAGCTTTTTCAGTTCCATTGCCTAAAGTGATAAAGTATTAATTGTAATCATTGTTGATTGTTCTTGCTTTGAGAGGACAGTGAATGAGTGGACATAATATTAAAAAGGGATCATTGTTACTTTTATGAGACAAACTACAAAAATGTGTTGGAGTATCTAAATATGTTTGTATGTAAGGTTTAAGATGCAACAGAAGCAAAATAAAACACAATACAAATTGTGCATTTTTGTCTCCTAATTCTGTGTAACCTCATAGTGTTATATATGAAATGCTTTGACTTTGAAAGTGTTTATATCATACAGAGGGGGGCGCCACGGTGCATGAACCAGTGCCATGACATGACACCAGGGCTGCAGTAAGTAAGGGGGAGAGCAGAGAAGAGGCAGCTCACTGCAGAGCCATGGGTGAAGCGTTAAATCCAGCTCACCCTTTCTGGATGTAATTTGGCCATAATGGGTGGAGCTAGAAAGTCCAACCTTACCCTACCCCACCCATTACTCTATCCCTCCACTCATTAGATCCACAGAGATGGAGCTGGACTAGGTCAAGCTCAACCCATGACATCCAGAGAAATGGAACTAGATGTAATTCGGCTCTGCAGTGAGCACTTGGAGCAGAGACCAGTGAAACATCTGACCAAATTTTCACAATGGGTTATCTACGTCTTCATTTGTCTGTGTTGTACAGCCCATTTTAACTGTAATCAGACCTAATATATCATGGTCTCAATATTTCCATTCATTGTCATGATATATCCAACATATTAAGCCAGAAGAGAACATTACATTTCAAAGCAAAATCTAAACTCGAATGACTGTATTAACAAAAAAATATATATATATTGTTTAGTCTTTAAACTTTTTCATTTTTCTTGTGTTTAATCTTTTTTAATGTTTGATGTTTATTTTGTGTGTTTAGTGAAGCTGTTGTACTTTATTTCTATATTCATGTTTCAGTCACGTGACTTTTCCCGCTCATCCGCCATATTTATGAACATCAGCAGGGCAAAGGGTGGTAAATACAAAAAAAAAAAAAAACCCACATCAACAGAGATACCCAAAAAAAAAAAAAAAAAACGTTGATCAGTGGATTGATCCATACCAAACCACCAGGTCCCAAAAAACATTTGACTGATTTCATGTAAGCACACATTAGCTACAAATCTAACATTCGCTTACATAGGCTATTTAATCCATAATCTACCTCCAGATGCCAGCGAGAGACTGTGCTTTAGGCTATGGAGGACTCAAGTGAAAAATATTTTAAATATAGGCCTATAAACCCCAATAATCATACCTGTAGTGTGTAATGAGGGTAGGCTACGTACATATTAGACAAATCCTCCTCAGTGAGCCACATTATGAGTCAATTACTGATATTTAAATGGGAAGAGTACTTGCCCCAACGGACAATGACCTCGTCCAGTATTGGCTTTTGCCATTTCCAGAACAGTTTGTAGAGGACACGCGCCGGAGCCATGGACATAAGCTTTGTAAATGCTCTCACATACGAGGAATTTGTGAATTTATTCGGTAATGTGGTTGAGAAATGCCCCATCATTTCTGCTGCAATATGGTCCCACCGGCCTTTCAAAGATCTAGCAGACATCGAGGCTCACATAATGGGATTCATTCACAGTCTACCAGACTCAGGTAGGCTAATTGTTTTCTGCTTTATCAACTTAACAAAACATCACGTTTTCCTGACGTTTTAAACACAATAATTTATTTACTGGTTTATATACAAAAACTACATTAAATGTGTTCAGGTAAAGAGGGCATTTTGCGGTGTCATCCTGATTTGGCGGGCCGAGATCTCCAGAGCGGGACACTAACACGGGAGTCTCAAGAAGAGCAGAGTCAAGCCGGTATGACCACACTGGATTCCGCAGAGATTCAGCACATGTACCGTCTAAACTCGAAGTACAAGGAACGCTTTGGCTTCCCTTTTGTCATCTGCGCCCGCCTCAACAACAAAGCAGATATTGTGCGTCAACTGACTGAACGCCTGAAGAATGACCGCGCAGCGGAGCTGGAGCGCGCGATCGAAGAGGTTAAAAAAATCTGTAGCCTCAGGTTACACAATATTGTCCTATCTGACATTCAAACTAAACTGTAACTTAACTTAACTTTACAAAAGTGTTTACTGCCTCTCTCTACTTGATTGTATATCATTTTAATTTGTGCAAAATAAGAAAACACAAAAAAGCAAGTATATATATGCCTACAAATAAATTGATCCATATCTCATGCCGTTTAAAGGGATAGGTCAACCAAAACAAAAAATGAAAATTCTGTCATCATTTACTCCCCCTCAAGTTGTTCCAAACCTGAATAAATATATTTGTTCTGCTGAACACAAAGGAAGATATTTGGAAGAATTTTTGTAACCAAGCAGATCTCGCCCCCATTGACTATCAGTAGGAAAAAAATACTATGGTATTCAATGGGGGGCAAGATCTGCTTTGTACAAAAAAATCAATAAGATAATATTTACTATTTTGTGATATAATTGTGCTATGTAATAATAAAATGAAGTGATAAAAATGGCAGCACAAGTTTTTGTCGATTTATTCCCCATAGTGATCCTAAAAACTTTGGGTTATGGGAGCAAAAAAATTAATTATGCCTAATCGAGGGTATAGTCTGTTAGTCCTATATGTGTTGCTTTGATTTATTATTTTTGTTTGCAACAAATTATAACAAATGATATGACGCCACCCTGCCCATATGCTTTTAATTGGTTTATAGGCTATAGGCTGTATAAATATTATACATTTTATTGGAAGAATGTTGTAATGATAGAGGTATTTACCCATTTGTATTTAAATTAAGAAGCTATTTATTATCTATCTAATACATTCAAATTTTAATAATGTCCAAGAATATATTTGCTAATGAACATTTGTTGTTTCAATGACTTGCTGAATTTCGATTAGTCTACACAGAAAACAGGAAATTGACTCTACAGAAGCTTCGTCTCTCACGCAACTGAGATCGCCCCCTACTGCCAATATACAGGATTTGACCAAATGTTGTCATTGTCAATGTGAGAATGGAATGTCACAATGCGGTACTGGTTGCACACTTAAAGTTCCACTCATCGATGGCACTGACAGGCTGATAGATTGCATTGATGATACAGTCTCGGATGTCTTTTTTGGACAATGTGTGTTTTACGAGTCTTGTGGAACTGGAGGTACATGTGTGTGCAGGGGTGAGGGGGGTCCCGCTACAGTTCCCGGGGCCACACACGACTCATCCTTCAAATCCCCGGACGTGATGGAGGAATCCTGTTCAGGGTCCACTCCTCTAGCTCTCCTCTTGTCCTCCTCCTTTTTCCACTTCATGCGTCGGTTTTGGAACCAGATCTTGATGTGTCTCTCGGTGAGGCTGAGGGTGAGCGCGAGCTCCACGCGGCGTGGGCGAGAAATGTACTTGTTGAAGAGGAACTCTTTCTCGAGCTCAAGCAGCTGCGCTCTGGTGTAAGCTGTCCGCGTGCGCTTGTTCTCCTCGGCCTCTACCATGTAAGGGCCTGAAACAGAATTAGACTACATTGAGTGAAATTTTAGTAAAGTCATGTTTTAGACACAGCCTATTTCTCGCTGTCACATCTGCCTCTGAAGATATTAGTTTAAATGTTATTTGATCATTTGATAAAAGTTAGCCTAAAAGTTCAAGGGTCAGAACCAATTAAGTGTGTGTTTTATAGGACAAATTCATGATTTAACCATTAACCATTCCTGATTTAAATTCTTAAAACCATGTGACAATGTTGTGTGTTTAACTTAAATATTTGAAGTAGCCGCTACTTTCTTTTTAATTTAATAGAAATATGTGTGATAAAAGAAATGGCGTAGTCTACCATCTTGAGTGAAGGTTGTGATAAAGTTCCCGTGAAATATTATTTTCCTGGATCAACATTTTCTGAAATAATTATTTATCTGGCGAAATGTTACGTGTATTCAACACTAAATGTTTGTAGGCTACAGAACTGGCAGTTTTGTCTGATGATTCACAGCAGTAATCACCTCTTTTTCGTTTTCTAATCAAATACTAATTGAGGAATTAAAATGAGTCCTAAAAATTACATTTACTTAAAGCACAAGAAATCAAGATCAAATTCTGCATTAGTGCATATAAATGTCACTCTTTTGGAGACCTTGCAAGTGTCAAGTAGCCTAACATCTGTGTTCCTCAGGTCATAATGTTTAATCCCAAAATAATTATAATATTAATTATACATAATAAGTTTTAATAATAATTGTATATACACTTAAAAAAAAATTGTTGGTTTAACTTAAAAAAAGTAAGTTACCTAGTTGCCTTAATATTTTGAGTTCATTGAAATTAAAAAATTGAGAAACTCAAAATATTATGTTATCTGAACCACATTAATTATCTAAATTGATTTGACAAAAGACAAAATGTGATAAATCATGAAAATAATTTTTTTACAGTGTAGGCCAAATTCGATAGTGAATCATTGTCATTATGCGTTTCACTTTTATTTTTTATCATTTCATTTTATTTTTATTTAAAATCTTACAATAAATATAACAATATATTGCTCTCGAAATTATCTCATATATGAATAGTTATAGGCTAATAAAAATAATCAGGCAGCTGAAATTCATCAATGCATGTAGTATAAATTATAGAGTTATGTAAAGAAACAAAAACTTTCTTTACTTACTGCATTATGGGCAATTTTGTAACTGTATGGCCTAAGATGAGGTAAATGACCACACATAAGACCCCAAAATATTACTGAATTATGGCTGCTGTAACGATTTTTACAATAAAACTGCAGGGCCGCGTTTCCTAAACCAGCAAATGCAGCTTTTGTCAGAGCATTGGTTTTGTATATCCTTCTCTTTTTCTGAGAAACTATAGATACTACGAAAAATGTTTTATTTATAGCCTATGAGATAATTAGACATATTATTACTTCCAAATGGAGATCTTGTAACACAAAAATAGGCTACTTTTAAGCGCTTGAGAGTTTGGAGATCGTGAGCATGAATTTGACATCAGGGCCTGCATGCTTTCATTTTAATAAAAGTTATATGATGAACCTGTAAAGATTATTGGCCAAAGTGCGAGTTACCTGTCCACTGTCCTTTCCAGGCGTGCGTGTGAGATTTAGTTGACTTCATCCAGGGGAATGGGAGATGATATCTGTTCCGATCCCCGCACAGGTCAAGAGAGTCTCCGTAACCCCCGAGCGTCTGTAGAGATGTCTGTGGAGTCTGAGGAAGGTGAAGATGAGGCCCTGCTAGATCATCCCGGGTCGGCATGTTATAAGAGGTAATGTCGGTAAGACTTGGCTGGTCCTGTGCGCCCAAGGACGGCGAGGCGTAGACGGACTGAGTGTGTCTACTCATATAGAGACACGGTGGAGGGTTTTGGTAGTCTTCGCTGGGGTGTCTCTGGAAGGCGCAAGAGTCCTTGTACAGATGGTTAGGTGGGTAATAGTGCTCTTCCCGATTCATGATTGCCACAGACCGGGGAAACTGTGCTGTACACGAGCACATGAGCCAGCGCCCTGCCCCTGATCAGGACCTCTGCTCTACCTGCAGTCTGAGCGTCTGGCGCCGTTCTAGGGCCTCATAGGTGTGCCACCGTGACCATGTGACCCTGCTGCACCATTGGTTTCAATGTTTACACAAAGCTGTCAACTGGCAGTAGATTCTGTTCGTGTTTCCTTTCGACTGCCCCGCGGTTTGACAATAATTGAACAGAACTGACCATGCTCAAATCAATGCCCTTGGCAAACACTCTCTGTTTGCCTGCGACTATATGTGCTACACCTGTTAAATACTACTGCAAAGACAGGTGAATCGGGGGATCCGTATCTCTGAGGCTGCCACTTTTCACTGAATACCGAACCGGTCAAACAAAACAAACAAACAAACAAAATAGGCTACGTCACAGTTTAAGAAAATGTTGTGCGAAGGCGCTTGACAAAACAGTTTTATATTGTTTGGGGCTCTATTATCAACTTCCGAGGTGAGACAGGATAGATTCTCACTTCTAAAAGGCAAAATCATCAAACCCCTCTGATTTTTGATTGTATTGAAGTAAAAAACAGAATGTTAAAACAAAGTCAGTAGCCTATAACTAGCAGAGCTGCACCATTGGTGTTTTCCATATGTGTCATTTTTTCCATATGTGTATACAGTCTAAAGTTTAAACAAAGATTCAAATGTAATGAGGAAATATTAAGTTATTCCAAAAGCGCAGTCTAGCCTATATTTTCACCTGCTGATAAACAGATGCGAGTGAATTTGTCCAGTTCGCTTGAGGAAGTAACCATAGCACTATGCCGCTTCCAAGCCTTCTGTAGCGACAACGCTATCTCACGACCAATTCGTACGTATTTTACGAGGTGGCTAATTCGTACGAATTCATACGATTTGTCTAAACCCCAGTGACAGGTAGGTTTATGGGCGGGGTTAGGGGTAGGTCATTAGTACGAATTCATATGAATTAGCCACCTCGTAAAATACGTAGGCTACTGTACGAGTTCGGCTGATGATAGCACTTTATTAAAGATTTAGGCAACATATCACACATATAGGCTAGCACAAAACACCTTGAGTTTTAAAAAGTATTTTAACTAATAGCCTAACTGACGTTTAGCTAACTATGCTTGTGGCGCCAATTAGAATTTGTGTTATGTGTTTATCAGTTTATCAGACCGCGACCCAAAATTAGGTTAGCCTACCTATAATAAAAAAATAAAAAAATAAATAAATAAAAAGTGCGATTGGGGGCTTCTAAATGTAGGCCTACACATTAAGAGGCCCCATTAAGTAAAATATGAACACTGGTGACAAGGACAATCATTACACACATAGCCTACATCCCAACTGTTGTCTTCAACCAAGCTTACCTCCCATTAAGCACACCCGTCCACGCTCCATTAAACTAAAGTCCTCGTGGTTAAATAAAAACGAGCTGTTCGGTGTAAACGAATTAACATGTCGAGTGAAACGGAACTCAATTAGTTAGACATGTGTGCGTAACGTGTGCGCACCGGGCAATCCGCTGTTTGGAGAGGTCAGACCCAGGGAGAAACGCAGCATAAAAAGGTGAAGTCTAATGCTGAAAAAACTTACAAAACAATCAGTCTTTTAAAGAATAGATTATTTAAGAGTTATCTTTCTATTTTTTTTTTCTTCATTTTTAAGAGGGCTAATTCAATTTGCCAAAAATTTCTCTATTTTGGACTTGCCCCCACAGACTTTTTAACTTATAAATGTATAAAAATGTTAAAATCTGATTTTTTTCCCCCACAGAACTCCCTCTGAACATATTTTTCAATTCGTTTGCAAAAAATGATTTAAAACAAAGGACATTTAAAACATTTTTTTTTCACAGAAGGGGAGCACAATACACCAAAAAATACAGCACTTTAAAATGGATGAAATTTGAAGTTTCACTTCAATATTAAGATTTCAAATACCAAAAGTAATGGAAGAATCACCCATGCGTTCTTTCATATTTTTTAAAAAAAGACTGAAACAACATTTGTATCGTGTTCAAGCAAAATTCGAGAGTGTATAACATAGTGCTGTGTTTGCACAGACCTCTTCAAATGACAATAATGGCACTTTCTCTGCTATCTTAATGGGGCTCTCATGCGATATCATAAAGTTCAGGTAAATCCATTCCTCGCAAATCAAGCCTCGTAACGACGCTTAATGGTGTTTATATGACCTCGTTTGAAAAGGGAAGGAAACCGTTATCCGCGACTATTTTCACAATGTTTAAAGAGCACAAAAGGTTTTATGAAGCGTGAGTGAGACGACGCAATTTGGAAGTATATCCATGGAAGGTTATGAGAGGAATAATGGTGCAAAGTGATATTTAATGTAGTTTTGCCGTGCCATAGAGGAAATACACAACTTAAGGCACTGGTACATAAAATCGGCTAGCAATTAAAATGCGTTTTGAAACTTTAGATAAAATGCAATAAACCAGTTAGAGGACACGCAAAAGCGTTCTGGAACCACTTGTATGTTTGAGTAATGTGTAGCTATAAACGATAGGAGTTCAGCGTAGATAAATCATAATGGTACAATTGCGTTATGTAAAATGACACGTAAAGATATTGATAACCCATGGCCTACACCCACAAGATGCTTTGTCTCATAGAACAGTAAAGGATAACACCGTTTTGGCTACACGTGTAATGCAGTTTTTGATTACAATGCATGATTTTTTTTCATGGTGAGGCGCCAGTAAGGTGGAACTAAGCATTTTTACTTTTCAGACTCTTAAGAAATAATTCATGGCAGAGGACGAACGGCGATAAAATATGCTTGCTTGGTGGCGAAAGTAAAGCTTGAAAACATGTTAAACCGCGGTAGAGGAATGATAATGACATTTAAACTCAAATTAAAGTCTCCTATTGAGGAAAAAAAATGGCAGACGCAATAAATAATGTATTCTGGCGACAAGGACTGAAAGGATAAATGACAGAAACATCGCCCACACGTGTTTATTGCACAAACGTTAATTTTAAACAGATATTCTACACTAAACACCATTAATGACAAACTAGAATACATTGCTGATATATGCCGGAAGACTGAAGCTACGAGAATCGTGTTTATTGCTGGTTTATAGGCTAATATATATATATATATATATATATATATATATATATATATATATATATACACACACACACACACACACATCTTTATAAGATTTTTACTGTTTTTAAAAGACTCACCAAGGCTGCAATTATTTAAAAATACAGTAAAAAGCAGTAACACTATGAAATATTACAATTTAATTTAATTATAATTTAAAATAACTATTTTCTATGTGAATATATTTTAAAATGTAATTTATTCCTGTGATAGCAAAGATGAATTTTCAGCATCATTACTCCAGTCTTCAGTGTCACATAATCCTTCATTTTAATAAGCTGATTTGCTGCTCAAGAAACATTTATTATTATTATTATCAATGTTGTATCATTGTTGTTGAGCATCAAATCAGAATAATTTCTGGAGGATCATGTGACTCTGAAGACTGAAGTAATGATGCTGAAAATTCAGATTTGCCATCACAGGAATAAATTACATTTTAAAATATTAAAATAATTAAAATAGAAAACAGTTATTTTGAATTGGAATAATATTGCACAATATTACTGTTTTTTTTTTTTGTTGTTGTTGTTGTTTTTTTAGTCAAATAAATGAACACTTGGTGAGCATAAAAGACTTCTTTTAAAAATCTTACTGATCCCAAACTTTTGAACGACAGTGTGTGTGTGTGTGTGTATATATATATATATATATATATATATATATATATACACATATAAGCACAAAAAGGTATTAAAAACGTTCTGAAAACCGGACTTTTAAAAAATAAATATTCACAGCCTCTCTCAATAATCAAAATTAAAATGCAATTTTAATATTATTGTTCAGCAATAATGTACAGACGCAAAACAAACTCTCCAAAGAGTGTTACATCATTTTTTCTTTCTGACATCTGGAGAACTGTCCCGCACGGGTGAGCGAGATCGAGTCCTATCTGACTTCCGGGAGAGGCTGGGGGAGTGGCTTCGGGATGATGAATGATTGCGTGTCGAAGAGTGGCGTTTTGAAGTGTGAGAATGAGAATCAGAATGGTGTCTTCTGTGTGAATTGACTTTTTTGTGATTGCACTTTTCACAGTCTGTGTTACGATGTTTTTCACAAACTCTGCTGTACCTATGTTCATCCCTTCCTCTCTCAGAAGTACGCGTCAGAGCAGAGGAACGAAGAGTGTTCAGCAGAAAGCGCTTGTTTGTACTTCCCAGCGGACATTTCATCCTAGAATACAGCAATTTAACCAGATTTCAGATGCAAGATACATGATTGTAAATGTATTTATTTATGATCAAGAAAGCATGGTTATCTACACTTACCACCCAGCAGGACCCATTGTCTGGGCACGGACTTTTGCTCTATTAGCTTCTTTAAGGAGCTCCTCCACTGCTTTCCTGTGGGAGGAAGGAATATTAAAAGGATTTATAGTGTGATCCAAGGACCCGAAGCATTTAATACAGTTTCATTATCAATCCTGACTGCAGCAGGGACAAGATTCAATATATCTATATTACTTATTTGTATTTACACTTGGCTACTTCTTTAAGGCAGTGACACTCATTCCTCCACTATAAAATATCACAGATGATTGCACATGTAGTATGAGACATGGCTATACATTATTACATATAGCTCTTCACTGACCGTTATAGTGTTGCAAACAGTCGGGTTACACATTTAGCATAACATCGTAAACTAACACTGAATTGGCTGTAAGCAACAACAAAAAAATATCTTTAGGATTGTCATACCTCTCTAGTTCACTATCATCCATGATTTATTTAAACTTAAACGGCATTCAATTATAGCTGGTATCGGCTCTGCTTGCTCGCCGCTGTTGTTGTTTATTTGAGGACCCAAATTAGGACCCTGTTTGACTATCTAGTCCTAACCTAAGTAACGGATGTAAAAATATAACCTAACGTCAGTTGCAGACATGAGCATCACGGTGAAAATTCAAAGTAAAAATATGAAATCTTTCTGTACTTGAAATTAATAAGTACAACATTTAAAAAAAAAAAAATATTTGCGACACTTAGCTGACGTTACGCTCTACGATCGCATTTCAATCAGGCACTTAAATGGTCAAACCTGCTATTCGATTGACAGCCTGCTTGCTGAGTTAGGAACCACATACTACTAATACACTACTCTTTTACCATATCTTTGATGACAGGAATAGTAAGAGTAGTGTGCTAGTATGCAGTTCAGTGAGTGCCCGCCTCTACATGAGCCGACAGTAGTGATAACGACTCATTTCCGCGTATCGGTTCTTTCGAACAATTCGTTCGAATGAAACCGGTCAAAATGATTCAGTGGTTCTTTACGTCATTACTTGGTCCCCTGGCATATTACATGCTCTAAAACGTTCTAGTTAAGTCATATGTAGGAACATATTGCAATATTTATTACGTTTTCGACTAAGCTTTATTTTATAAAGGGTGTTTATTGCCATGTGTCTCATTTAAATTTGTTGCCACCATAAATTGTAACCTAAATACAATTTGAATTTACAATAAACAAAACTAAAATTAATTTACATCTCTTTATAATAATTTATTTGTATTTTAAAATAATTTATATTTATTAAAACTAACTTTGTTTTGCGTTTGGTATGGTTTTATCGATAAAACTGTCATAAAATCAAGTCATAAACGTATTTCCAGAGCATTTTATTTGTAACATTTTTGCTATTAGGCTGTAAAGTAACTTATATCATTAAAATCCTCAGTTCACTCCAAATGATTTTACTATCAGAGACGCGGTTCTCGGTTCAATGAGTCGGGCAGTTGTTGACTCGAGAGCCGCACAGACCGATTCAGTCCAGTACGTGTTCAGACCAGTATACGTGTATTGTCCAGACCAGTTTTATGAACCGGTTCAACTGATTTGTTCAAAAGAACCGATACAAAAGAACCATTCGTTCACGAATCGGACATCGCTACAAGACAGATACGGGGGTGTTTTGACGTGCGGATGCGGCTCGGGCAAGCTGCGGTGGATGTGATTGAGCTCCACGATTCTCCCCTCTCGGGGCCAGAGTTCACACCAACCAAGGGGAACGCGAATAGGTAATGTTATTCAAATACTCTTATTATCACTCGCTGATCCTTTTATACCAGGCGTATTTTGTTATATGCCATTGTCGCCCATTGTACAGGCGATGGCACAGACAGAGACAGACAGTAAACGAAAAATTTACAGCGAGCCGCTCTGTACCAGAAATAATATGATATCGATATTTGTATGTGTCTTGGATCCGGATTGGATACGCCTTATTAACGAGACAATTCATGCAGGTGGCATCCACAGACATTTTAATTCAGACGAGAAAGCGCTGTTATTTCTCCTCCCCCTCCCTCCATTAATTTATTTTTGTTGCCTACCTGTTTGTGAATGTACAACCTCTCTAAAAATTAAGGTCAATGTATTGATTTTGGAAAACCAACGCGTGATGAGTGTCAAAAATGGTGGTTTGTGAATAAATCTGGACTGCAGAATGGAAACATGTCATTGCTATTGAAAGCCTTTTGCTCAATAAATAAAGACTTTAGAGATGTGCCTATCATTCTACATGGAAACTGTCAGATATTGCTTGCTTCCTTGGTAGATGTTTAAAGATTAAGCATTAATTCTATTGTTTTCTGTCAGCTCAGCTGAACAAACATTTAATTCTTCATCCCCCAGACAGCAGATAAGCGTGAATGTGCCATTTTGCAAGTGAGAACACAGACAAGTGTGACAAGCAGCTAAAGATACAAGGATACAACAAGTGAGTGGCCTTGAACAGCCCTTGCGGTCAATATCTAAACACTCCCTTGTGATTAAAAGTCTTCAGAGAATCAACATAGAATAGAAACACTAATGGCAGCTGCCCAACGGCCATTCAGCCTTATGTAATTAAGTCCCACATCATGCTATCAAGGAATGAGGTTTAAGTACAAACTACTTAATTTAGATCAGACTATCCACGTTAAAACATTACAGTGTGCTGGACGAGTGAGCATGGGTATGTGTATCTGATGAGACGTTGACAGGGCTTTGTAGTGGGAACAGAGGAGCTTTGTGTCCTCATGATTTATTCATGTCCAGCTGCAAGATAAAAACAGAGGCAGGTAGTCACAGAGATGCCGTTGACAGACCAAGCGTGGGGCTGGTGGTCATGGACGCACAGCTGTCGGATGCTGGGAATACAGGCGAAGGTTGTAGTTATTGTTGGCCCAATAGATTGCCCCCTGCTGTTGGGTGGCCTCAAAAAGCCAATTATAAAAGGTGTAGTTAAAGGGTTTTCAATCTTTTAGATGCCACAGACCCCAAATTCCCCCATTCATGTTCAGTACCTGTCAAAAGTTTGGAAACATTATGATTATTAATGTTTTTTGAAAGAAGTCTCTAATGCTTACCAACCAAGGCTGCATTTATTTAAATCAAAAATACAGTAATATTGCGCAATTTTATTACAGATTAAAAGAACTATGTTCTATTTTAATATATTTTAAAATGTAATTTATTCCTGTGATGGCAAAGCTGAATTTTCAGCATCATTACTCCAGTCTTTAGTGTTGCATGATCCTTCAGAAATCAGTCTAATATGCTGATTTGCTGCTCAAAAAACATTTCTTCTTATTATTATAATTATCAATGTTGAAAACAGTTTTTGCTGCTGTGTGACACTGAAGACTGGAGTAATGATGCTTGAATTCAGTTTTGCCATCACAGGAATAAATTATTTAAAACAAAATGTAATAATATTTCACAATATTACTGTTTTTACTGTATTTTTGATTAAATAAATGCAGCCTTGGTGAGCATAAAACACTTCTTTTTGTAATGTTTTTAAACTTTTGACAGGAACCCCTATTCTAAAATGTAAAAGGCCAATTTTTATGTTTAAAAAAATCCCAATTTACAATGTAAAAAGAAAGAATATTAAAAATATGTGTACAATATTATATGGAAATATTTTGTTTTATTGTTTTTATTTCTACTTTAGTATTGTACTGTTAGATGTATTACTTATTTAATTAAATTGTTATTTATTTATTTTAATCAAATTTATTAATGTGTTTAGTGTAATCTTATTTTTTATTATTTGTTTATTTATTTATTTAATTTTTACACTGGTTTTCTCAAAACTTTTCCATGGAGTCCAGGTCTAATTCACACAAAAATAAAAATTCTGTCATATTTACTCACCCTCATGTTTTTCCACACCTGTATGACTTTATTTCTTCGAGCTAAGGCGGATATCAAGATTTCCTGTGACTAAAGACTGCAAAACCAGTGTACGATCTGAAATCATATTGATAATATGAAAAAGTATCGGAAAGATACTTTTCAGAAATTCACCTTTTGTGTTCCACTGAAGAAAGAAAGTCAAACAGGTTTGGAACGACATGATGGTGAGTAAAAAGAGACAGAATGTGAACCTTTCCTTTAAATTAGAAACAGGGCCTTCAGAGGAATGATTTTAATTATAATCTAGTAGATTTTGATTAATATTTGTATTTAATAACTTTAGCACCTCTCCACCCTAGTTTTTACGAACAAGTGTTATCTGTTCAGATCTTATACAGTGTCTATTTTTTGTCTTCTTCTCTTGCCCCTCCTCTTCTCACTTTCACATCAAAACCTCTTGACTCTCTGCTCCCTGCTGCAATCCTAGATAATTCTCTCTCTGTGGGATTGAAAGATTGCTCCGGGCGAGAGAGCAAGAGATTACACTGTCAGATTAATGTGCAGGAGTAAACCCACACTGCTCTGCAACATAATCTCATCCTCACAACACATGGCACAAACACTTTCTCTCATTCACAACAGTTACCTCACTTCTTCTCTTCGACCCTTCAGAGTGATGTCACACCGTCTACCAGGGGGTGGCCGTCCCCTGCCGGAGTCACACAGCCTCTGACGCCCATGGGACGGACGCCCCCGTATCCAAGATACTGAGTGCGTGTGTTTGTAGCCAAAGCCGAGTGCAATGGGCAGTCTGGGAGAGGGAGTGGACCCGGGAATGGTGAGCGAAGCTCTTCTGGAGGCCCTTTGCTCTGAATGTGGACAGATTCACCGCGCCTGGGAGAACCACCTTTATAACTATCGTTTGGAAGTGGACGATGATTTGGTGTGCCACATCTGCCTTCAGCCGTTAGTTCAGCCCCTGGATACACCATGTGGCCACACCTTCTGTGCCCGCTGCCTGCGCAGCTTCCTGCAGGAACGGGACTTTTGTCCGCTGGACCGTGCGCATCTGCAGCTGCAGGTCTGCCGGCGCTCCAGCATTCTGGTCCACAAGCTGCTGGATAAGTTGTCGGTCACCTGTCCTCTCACGCCCTCCTGTTCTCTCAGTATGCCACGCTGTGACCTGGAGGCACATCTCAAACACAGGTAAGATACTCATCACTTGCTTACACACAAATGTTCACTTCAGAATTCAAATTTCCTGATAATTTACTCACCACCATGTCATCCAAGATGTTTATGTCTTTCTTTCTTCAGTCGAAAAGAAATTAAGGTTTTTGAGGAAAACATTCCAAGGTTTTTCTCCATATGGTGGACTTCAACAGGTTGAAGGTCCAAATTGCAGTTTAAATGCAGCTCTACACGATCCCAGACGAGGAATAAGGGTCTTATCTAGCAAAACATTTGGTCATTTTCTAAAAAAAGTAAAAATTATCTACTTTTTAACCACAAATGCTCATCTTGCACTAGTTCTGTGATGCACCACGCATTACGTAATCATGTTGGAAAGGTCCTGTAACAGTCATGGGTTTGCTTCCCATTGAATGTAAGGATTAATAAAATGTATACCTTGAAAGTAATGTAAGTTCTATAAAAGCATCTACCAAATGTGTAAATGTACACGTAATGGTTACTTTTCAACATATTTAACACAGAACTTAGGGCTATAAGCATAAAATCTTTTTGCCTTTGCAGCCAAGACAACCCAGTTAAACATGAAGAAGTCATCTGACTGGCATGTAAAAGCAACCAACTATAATTGGCTTATTTTAAAGATGCTATGAAATACATGTGCTGTTTTCTTTCTTTTGAAAGATATATTTACTTATTTGGGAATGTTTAGAACTACACTAACATGTAGGTGGCCTCAAAGTTAACAGATATAAGCTACAAAATTTTATTTTTGAGGTCCTTAAGTCACATTTAGGCTCAGGTTAAGTTCTTCAAGACATGTTCTTCAGAAGAATTCATTGTAAACACAAATTTGTTTTTAGGCAGACTGATGAAAAAGAAAAATGTGCACCCTGACTTCAGGAAATTGCAGCCAATAAGAAATCTGACTTTGAAATTTGTGTGTGAATTATGCATCAAACAGTCTGTCTCTTCTTTGGCTAAAGAGGTGGTTACACTAGACTGCAAAATTTCTTCATCAAACTTGAATTTTGGAATGCAACAAAATTCCCATGAGCTTTTTTCCCCTTTCTCCTGCATTCACATGTGTATGAATGGAATGAAAAGGGCAGGGTCAAATTTAGATAAATAAAAATTCAATGATACCATTAATAGTTTCTAGTTTGTTGCTGTGTATTTTAGAATGTCATTTCCCAATATAGGGATGTACTGATCACATATGAGTGATGAACATTTTTCAAACAGAATATTACCTATCGTGGTGTACCATTACAAGTAAACCTGATCAAAATGCAGAACACATTTTAATAAACAGTTAAACTTGAGCATAACCACGTCTGCAGGGGCTTTTGAGTCAGAACTAATATCATACTCAGGTATTTGTTAGAGTTAGATGATGATGCTTAGCAGACAAAGGCTCCAGTGACTTTCTTGTGAGTTGAGCCTACTGGGGTTGATCTGACTTCCTATCTGGGGATTATTTGCCCCTTCGTCATGTGATGGGAGATTAGTCGGTCCTGTGTAATGCACTGGACAGCAGCAGTTTCATATTCTCTTCAGCCATGCTGGGAAACTTCAACTCTAGAAACCTTTTCAACCACTTCTTCTGTGAGACTGCCAAGGGCAACCCAGAGCTATGGTGAGTTAGAGAGTCCAGCATGGTATTTAGTACTAAAAGTTGGCAGGACTGTGTGGTTTGAGATAGTGGTATAAATTTGGGAATTATTTCTGGTGCAAAAGATAGGACTGAATGGTGTCTTTGGATGAACTGAAGGTCTTGGCCTACTAAGGGTTTGATGTCTGAAGCCAAACGTCAGTTGAATAGTTCAAAGTTGAGTTAGTTTACAAAGCAGAGGACAAAAAAGCGTAAAGTCTTTAGTATAATCATCTGTTTTTGTAAAAACAAGTAGAAAGGTGGAAGTTTTATCAGACCATCTATACTTCATAGATAATTATTGCAAGAATGTTTTATTTATAGCTCCATGGAAAAGCACCCAAGGAGATTACCCTTAACAAGGCACTAACACCTTCCTAAGAGAAGGCTGAGAGTTACTGCCAGCATTAGCCATCTTCTCTTAGCTTTGTTGACAATCTGGTGCTTTCTTGTTATACTATGCGACCTCAGCATGTAATACTATCCTACAGGTTTTTGTCCTCATTGATGCGTAGAGTAATTAATTAACGCTGCTAATTGTATGACAGTTATGTTAGTGAAATGCTGAAATCCTCCCAGCTCAGTGTTGTTATTGTTAACTAAAACTAAAATAAAATGTAAACATTAGATGTAAAACTTAAACTTAACAAAAAAAAAAAAAAAAATGAATACATAATATATAAATAACACTGCACTAGACTGTGTTTGGGAATACAAGATCAGGGCCTTTTACTGTAGGTTCCTAGAATAGCATCAGCCCTGAGGATGTAGCGCAAGGTTTCTTGTGTTATTTGCTTCCTTTTTCTTGTCCTTGTCTTCCACTTCATGTCAAAAAGACCTCTGTGTACCTAGACTCCTGAATATTTCAGGTTACATGTTATTGTGTTTATATGTTTGTGTCTATGTGCGTGGGTCTAGGTGTCCTGGGACACAGAGTCAGCGAACAAAGCTGGATCGGACGCGGATGGAGGGAGGCGAAGACAGGGTCATGGCGACCAATCCTCCCAGATCCCCCCAGACTGAGACGAAGGAGAGTACACCATCACCACCTGCTGGATCCAACGCATGCAACAATGTTCCTACATGGACAGAAGAGCCTGGCGTAGACAACCCCGCCTTTGAAGAAAGCACGGAAGAAGACAGTTAGTACCCTAAGTATAACTTTCATAATTTGAAACACTATCAGCAACTTGACTAAACACACAGTTGATTTTAATAGAGATTACACATTAATCTAAGGCCACATTCACACAGCAGCAGAATTTGGTTGTCAGCCCTATATTTGAGTTCTTAATACGGTTACGTTCACACAGAGTTCAGTTATTTACAGGAGTGACAACCGACATTCTAGAACCAAACTCACGCCTGTAAATTTTCAGGACTCGCAACCGCATTTTCGGAAAACAGGCACAGTGTGAACGGAATCTTTGATATTACTTGGTAAAACAATACAGGCTTGACTCCCATTGCACGTTCATACAGACATATTTGAGACGCTACTGTAAAATTGCTGTGTGAACAGGATGTTTCAAGAGTTCTTTGAGCAAAGCTACTTAAAGGAAAAACACAACGACTTGCTTGTCGCGATTCTCTGATAGGTGGAGATTTCTCTGCAGAATTATGGGTAATGTAGTTTCTCACCAGGAATTCCACTGTTAAACATGATTATTTAAAATATAAGTTGATATAGTCTCTGTACTATGGTACGGTCTAAATCCTGATGGGAAATCCTCGTGGATACCATTTCTTTCTAAAAAGGAACATAGAAAAGGTAGATTCTAAAAAGGAACACAGAAAAGGTAGATTCGAGATCAGTCTGTAATTAACTAATTCTTTAGGATCAAGTTGCGTTTTTTTAATAAGAGGTTTAATAACAGTCAGCTTAAAAGTTTTTGTTACGTATCCTAATGACAATGATGAATTAATAATATTGAGAAGAGGATCTATGACCTCAGGAAGTATCTCTTTCAATAGCTTAGTCGGCATAGGGTCTAACATACATGTTGTTGATTTTGATGATTTTAGATAATTCTTCTTCTCCTATAGCAAAGAATGAATGTAATTTTTCCTCGGACACTACAGTGCACTGTCTGACGCGATACTGTAGTAGACGGTTGCATGGTTATAATTTTCTCTCTAATATTATCAATCTCATAATGTCTGGAGTTAAAGCTTTATTTCTCGTTAATTTAGCCACTGTATCAAATAAATACCAATGGTTGTGTTTGTTTTCTTCTAAGAGAGTTGAAAAATAAGCAGATCTAGCAGTTTTTAAAGCCTTTCTGTTTGCAATAATGCTTTTTTCCCACGAAATGAAAATGCAAAGAAATGTTTTCTTCCAGCTGCGCTCCATTTTTCAAATAGACCTATTTTTATCAATTATTTTCATTTCACTTCAATGGAGATTTGCATTAGCACATGTTGCTTAGCTGACACTTGTTTTTTCAAAAAAATGTAAATTTTTAGCTGTCTTTCTTTCTCTCAAAGGTGTCCATGGTCTGGAGTGTGCTCCTCCACGTGTGAAGCGTCCTCTCAGCAACCCGTGCATCCATCTTCTCCGTACTGGTAGTTCAGCCTCTTCGGGATGGGACTTTGTTGAAACTTTGCCTCTTTCTGCTGAAGAAGGTATGATTATTTCATCCGATCCTAGCACCAAATCACTTTGTTTCTCTGAGATTATATACCTTTGCGTGGGTTCCATATGTCTTGTTCTTTAGGTTGTGTGAAACTTCCGTCTCTACCTGAGGGAGAAATCACAACTATTGAGGTTCATCGTGCAAACCCCTACACAGAGCTGGGCATAAGTATTGTTGGTGGAAACGAGACCCCCCTGATAAATGTGGTAATACAGGAGGTGTACCGTGATGGTGTTATAGCTCGAGACGGAAGGCTGCTGGCTGGGGACCAAATACTTCAGGTATTGTCACTATGTTCAGAAATAACTGTCTGATTAAAAAAGGCATTTTCACTGCTATTTACAGATCAGCCCTGATACTTTAATCAATCTCTAAAGAGCTCTAATGAATAGTGGCTGCAGAATGGCTACGAAGAGAGGCAGTCTTTGCCACAGATACAGAACAGCATTCTTCAAACTGACATTCACCTAAGTATGTGACTTGCTCCATCAATTTGAGTTGTTTTGACCCAGAAATACCTTCTGAGTTTTATGCATTGACTGAAAAAGAAAACTCCCTGCTCTTTAATGAATAAATAATTATGTTTTGGTTTGACTGTCAAGATATATGATTTAAATAGTGGCTGTCATACAAACTTGTTTTTGAGAAAATGATCTCTAAAGAGTCCAATAAATTTTAGACTGTTTATTCAAACAAAAACTACTGTTTTTTTAAAAGAAATTATACTTTTATTCAGCAAGGCTGCATTAAATTGATCAAAAGTGACAGTAAAGACAACAAAAGCACAAAAAACACATTGCAGCTACCGACTCAAAATGATAGAACTCATCACATTTGTCAAACCCATTCAATCTTTCTCTACACTTTCCATTCGAGTGCAGGTGAACAACGTAGACATCAGTAATGTGCCCCATAACTTCGCTCGCTCTACACTGGCACGTCCCTGCGCCACTCTGCAGTTGACGGTTCTGAGAGAACGCCGCTGTTCTGCCAGGCCACCTGTGGCAACTGCTACGCCCAAGGGCAGCCCTGCCAGCATACGCATCACCTTGCACAAGCGGGAATCATCAGAGCAGCTGGGGATCAAGCTGGTGCGGCGTACAGATGAAGCGGGTGTGTTTATCCTGGACTTGCTGGAGGGAGGGTTAGCAGCTAAAGACGGACGACTTTGCAGCAACGACAGAGTGCTGGCCGTCAACGAGCATGACCTGAGACACGGCACGCCTGAGCAGGCAGCTCAGATTATACAGGTAGAGAGAAAGCACGTGTGTGGGGCAGTTCAGGTCAAGATAAGGATGCTAGTAGACCCTTGCTTTGATAAATGATAGTAAAATTCTATATTTGTTGTTTAAATAAATTGAAAAAATAAAACACTAAAAACTAAAATCAGCCATTTTAAATGCTACAAGTAAATTTAGGCATCACAGCATTATAATATACAGTATAAAAATGGATATTTATTAAGAGATTTGATAAATATTACATTTAACAGTATTATCATATTATTAGTGTTTTTAAACATTAATTTTAAGCGAGCAACAGATGCTATTTTTATTATTATTTATATACTATTATAATATTAATATTTTGAATTAACTTTTATTTTTATATATTCAATTTTTTTAGATTTAGATTAATTTTAGATTGTTTTAGTAATTTTGTTATTTTTATTAGTTTTTTAATATATTTAGCTAATATATATATATATATATAGATAGGTATAGATATAGCTTTAATTTATTTTTATTTCAGTTTTAGTTTTAGTCATTTTAGTACTTCAATTTAAACCTTTTTTTAGTTAGTTGCCATTTTTTTAATCTAATATTTAAATTTTATTTTATTTTTATTTTAAGTTTTAGTTTTAACAACACTGTAATCTAAATGTAAAAATAGGAGAAATGACCATGCACAATTAAATATCTAATATCGGCCATTTACTAATATGGTTACAGATGTATTCTGCATTCCTAAATATTGTTTGAAAAATAATCCCAAAGGTTTATATTAAAGGAGGGCTTCGGCCACATCTAGAGCCAGGAAAACCAGTAAGCAACGACCTAGCAACACCCTAGCAATGACATAGCATCATCCTTGCAACCACCCTAGCATGGCGGTGACTTTTGTATGGGCATAACATTTTTTCAGAAAATATAAATAGAGTTTATGTTCTCATAATAAAACAGCTATTGTCATCTGTGCAAATCTCAGTGCCTGTTTAGGACATTAGGACACTGCCGCTGCCGCCCTGCTCAGAGGGTAATGTGATTGATAGTATCTTTATGTCTACGTGAGCTGCTTTCTCCCATCTGGCTGCCCCAATCACACAGAGAAAGGGCAGCTAAAGCATTATTAAGAATAGCACTGGCAGACAGCAGACTGTCTTTTCAATACAGGGGTGCCGCTATGGTTTCCATCATGTGTCTGGAGGGAGCGTTGGTTGAAGTCACGTTCTAGGGTGTGGTCCTCATCGGGTCCCCTCTCTGTTCAGGGCCCTTGAAATCTCCCTAACCCCTCCCCCCATTACGGCGCCCCTGGAGTAAGAGTATTAGGTATTTAAACAGACCACCTACTGTCATCTTCTAGGCTAGTGGAGAAAGAGTCAATCTGATGATTAGCCGGTCCAGCAAGCAGACTATGGCCGTGCACACAGGCTCCACCTTGACCAGGGACATTTGGAGCCATGAACACATCCCGCCGCTTCCCTGCACTGCGACCCCAAGCCCTGTCCCAAGTCTGCACCTTGCCAGGTCTTCCACCCAGAGAGTGAGTACAAACGCCTGCAGCCAAGAGCGAGAGCAAGTCTGTTTGTGTTGCAGAATCTATTTTAGCTCTGTGGAGACGTAATTAGGGAGCCCTATTTCCGAAGCATCTGGGTAGCCTCCAGTTTTTCATGAGTTCAGACCACAACTTTAATTACTCCTGGTTGGATCTATTATGAGATCAATTATGAAGTTGGAGTAGAGCTGATACCGTAGGGATGATGAACAGCACTCAACAGAGAGCCGATCAGAGTGTCAATTAAGAAATGGGCTTTCCCTTTTTTCTAAGATCCACATCTGAGAGAATTTGTGCTGTTTGTGTAAATATGAGCGTGTGTTGTAGGACCTCTCCCAGTGTGTGACCTGTAAGGAGAAACACATCACTGTGAAGAAGGAACCTCACGAGTCTCTGGGTATGACTGTGGCTGGGGGACGGGGCAGCAAGAGTGGAGAGCTGCCGATCTTTGTGACAAGCGTCCAGCCCCATGGCTGCCTGTCACGTGATGGACGAATCAAACGTGGTGAGTTACATAAACCTAATTTTCTTTCTTAAATAAGCATCTAGATAATCCTGACCCAAGTCTGAGCAAGTTTATGCAGCAGCTGTCAACATGACATCAACATTTAGCCTGTTTACTTTATTTATACATATTCCTGGTCTTATTGTAATTCATTGGTTCATGTTATTCTAAAATAAATAAATGTAGGATTTTTTTCTTTTACTTTATCCAAATAAAAACTTTTTAAAAAAAATCCGACTGCCCACTGCCAAATAGTGATAAATTAGGGATGTCCCGATCGGGGCCGATTAATCATTTTTTAACTGATCTGTATATGCTGTCCTAAGCCTGATCCTTTATTTTAGCTCCTTTAGATCCTTTTCGTGCAGTAGGTGGTGGCATAGATATATATACATAGATACCTCATTGGCGGCTGTTTCTATGTTAGCCGTCCGCCATGTTGGAACGTTCAAAGCCAGTCTACAAACATTTGAGTGCAAGTTGACTGTGCGTCTGCAACTGTAGTTAGGTGCATGTATGAATATATCTATATCTGCAAGACTTTAGCAGAGGACTTTGCTAAACTAACAAAATACAACAAGATGAAGGCGTCAGCTAACACCATAGTTTAAAAACCTGTAATATTGAGTCAATAAGTATAAAAACACAAACCAATCACACCTGTGAAAGGTTATCCCATTTCTTCGGGAATTTAAATCTCAGTGGTTTCACAAACAGAATTCTTAATGTGAATGACGACATGCTGACAGTTCCAAGATGGCGGACGCGCCAACGTGTCTGAAGCGGTCGAATGTGTCATCTATGTATACATGTCTATGGGTGGTGGTATACACCTTTAAGTGAGCTTAAAGCCTAAAGCTTCGTTCGAGCTTCCATGTTTAGAATATCTGATGCATACTTTTGTAGCAAATCACTCGAAAGTAATTTATTTACTGTTTATTTTTATCTGCTGTCAGACTATCTGAGGTCATTGCCATAACGCATTGCTATGGGTTGCGTCTTTCTTCGGACTTGACTGACAGACTGGCATTCTGACACCGTGAGCTTCATGCTTTCTAACCTTATCTCCACTGTTTTCCTTTTTGTTGCAATTATTCTGCTTATTGTACATATAAAATACAAGAAGTTTATATCAGTTGTTCCATATTCATAATTGTGACCACACAGTCTGTTAACAATGTATATATATATACAAATATAATAGTTGATTGTCCACTTTAAACATTCTACCAACTATAAGTAACTTTGCAACTACATGTCAACAACCAGTCATTAGAGTATTAGTAGACTGTCTGCCTAATATCTCCTAACATTTTATTTTGATGGTCCCCAACAGACATACTACTGACTATAAGTGACTTTGCATCTACATGTAACCCGAACACTAACACCTAACCTAACAGTCTTCAAACAGTCTTCTAATACTCTAATGAGAGTTAGTTGACATGTAGTTGCAATGTTACTTATAGTTAGTAGAATGTCAAAAATGGACCATTGAAATAAAGTATAACCAATATAATTAATTACTGTAGTAATTGTTATATTAGAATTACTCCGTAGTGATAGATGCCCCATTGATTTTAATAACTTTAATGTACTTGAAGTGTGCACCAAGCACTAGGAAAATACAAGTATCGGATTAGGACTCTGTATTGGCAGATACTCAATATTCAATTTGACTCGGATCAGATCAGTGGCACAAAAAAATTGATTGGGACATCCCTAAAATAAAAAACAATTTTATCAATTTAAAACAATTCTTTCAAAAAGTGTGTTTAGTGACTTTTTAGAGGCAGAATAAATGCAATCCAATATTGTCCCTAATTATATATCAAACAACAATACTAAAACAAATAAAAAATTTAATTCAATAAACTTTATAATATACTACTGACAAATTTGCATAATGTCTAACTTTCTTGCTGTTCGTTGCGGTAACTTCAAGCAACTTCACAAAGTTTCAGTTAGCTGTAAGCTGTTTGTGTTGATTCACTAAAAAGAACCGACTCATTAGAGTCATTCGTTTGGGAAACCAACTACACTGGTTGGGATTTATGTGTTTGATTCACTTAAAAGTATTGATTCATTGAAGTCATTCATTTGAGATTCAGACTACACTAGTTGTGCTGTATGTGTTTGGTTTAATAAAAAGAACAGAATAAATATAATCATTCATTCAGAATCAGAATACACTGGTTGTGCGGTATATGTTTGATTCTATAAAAAGAACCGACTCATTAGAATCATTCATTCAGGAATCACACTACACTGGCTGTGCTGTATAGGTGCGTCCCAATTCGTGTACTTATGCACTATTCTTTGACGTTTTGTAGTATAAATAGTGTGAGCAGTGTGTTCACACTGAAAATTGCACTAAATACCAGGTGATGCACTTAATTAACCACAAAAACGAAATGTGGAATGTTGGACATTTTATGCACTCAACTCTCGCAGCTTTAATTTCGTAGCGGAGGGGAAGGGGCTATCAGACTTCAATGCTGAATGACAAAATAACCATATAAAATTTATACACTACATGGTTGAGTACATAGTGCATAAGTACATTGTGTATAAGTGCATAATGCATCATTTTGGAATACAACTTATGTGTTGGATTTACTAAAAAGAACCAAGTAATTAGAGACGTTAGTTTGGGAATCAGACTACACAGTTTGTGCTGTATATGTTTAAATCACTAAAAAGAACCGTGATATACATTCAGGATTCAGAATAAACTGGTTGTATGTGTTTGATTCACTAAAAGGAATAGAGTCATTAGATTAATTTGTTTGGGAATCAGACTACACTGGTTGTACTGTATGTGGTTGATTCCCTAAAAACATTCTGTAATCGGACTACACTGGTCGTGCTGTCTGTTTCACGCTGTAGATTCACATTACATCAAGCTGTGGTGCTTCCTGTCCTCTAGACAACAAGGCCCCCCAAAAAAAACAATTCAGAGGGTTGTTTTCCAGGAAAACACTGTTTCCCACTTGTGTCTCTGATGATGAAGTGCACTGACGTAAAACCTGTCTCTATGGGGCTTCAGCCGTGTTGCAATCCTCTCTGTGTGGCTGTTTGGAGTGTCTCTAAGTGTCTTTGTCTTCTCATTGCTCAGGGGATGTACTGTTGAGTATTAATGGTCAGGATTTGACCTACCTGAGCCACAGCGAGGCAGTTGGCACTCTGAAGTCCAGCGCTGCGTCCTGCTCTGTCCAACTGAAGGCATTAGAGGTCAACACAGTTGAAGAACCGGGCCTGGACGAAGAGCTTCTCCCTCCGCATGAAAACGACTATGACGCAAGCTGGTCGCCATCATGGGTGATGTGGCTTGGACTTCCCAGGTAAATGCAAATTTTGTAGAGCTTCATGTGGAAGATTGTTTGATGAGTGAAAAACAACAGCGCTATTAGAGTGGATGTGCTTTTGGAAGAGTCCAAATGGTTTTTCAGGCACTCTATGTCTCCACTAGGAGACTTAAAAATAGCATCCTCACCTTGCTGAGCACTGATCCAAATAACCCTAAAATAGTTAATGCAATCTGGCCAGGACTACCATCATGCCAGGTTTCGTTTCACCTACTTTTTCCCATCCAAATCTGAGTGGAAACCGCTTTGAAGGGAGAAAAGGCAGCTATTTTGATGACTTGGACACAGAAAATGTCTGTAGTGTTGATGTGTTTTGGATCAGCAGCTTTATGCGTTAACCCATGAGGGGATTATGGCTGTGGCGTGATGTAAACAGCTGCAGATTATCAGATGAAACGTACATGTGGAGATAACTTGCCCATTTTAGCCTAGCCTCGGGTTATTCAGTCCAATCTCACTCCTTCCTTTTTCACTCTGCCCTCCCTTTTGTCCTTTATCATCCATCGCCTTTGCTTTGGCACCCTTCTGTTTCCTTTTCCCTTCCTGTCATTGTGCCAAATCCTCCATTTATGTATGTCTCCTTACTCTCCTACAAACATATTTCGGTTTCTCCATCTGTAGTCCCTTAGTATTCTAAGCAATCTGACATGCAATTTTTGACTGTGATTAAACAGATGGGGAAAAAATGTATTTCCTGATGGCGCACTTACTTTCCATGTTGTTCTCTTTCACAGCTACCTGCATAGCAGTCATGAGATTGTCCTCCGCAGAAGTCACCCTGGCAGCTGGGGCTTCAGCATCGTTGGGGGTTATGAGGAGAACCACAGCAACCAGGCGTTTTTTATCAAGACTATCGTCCTTGGAACACCCGCTTACTACGATGGGCGTCTAAAGTGAGTAAGCACAACAAAACAAACAATAAACAGTGAGAGATGATACACGGCTAGATGATACAGCACTTTCAAAATTACCTTGATTAAAATGGGAGGGGGGCAAGGATGGATGGATGGATGGATGGAAACTCGGTAAACAACCGATTCAGTAAACTGGTGAGTAGGTTAACCAATTCAAACTGAGAGTGAACTGTGAGTTCTTTTAACTGATTCATTAAAAACGAACCATTTGTATTAACATCATTCTCTTCCACTGAGGTTGTATTGATACTGCATTGACATGATCACATTGCTTCGTATTTTATCCAGGTGTGGTGACATGATAGTGGCAGTAAACTGTCTGTCCACGGCTGGCATGAGTCATTCCGCCCTGGTGCCCATGCTGAAGGAGCAGCGGAGCAGAGTGGCGCTTACCGTCGTGTCCTGGCCAGGAAGTCTGATCTAACCCCACCAGGGCACCATGCCTCACCTCAGACAGCACTCATATCTGTGTTCTAATGGTCCTGTGTGTTCTACTCTCTGCCACGGAGGCACCATACTGTCAAAGCCAGAGTCTCGGAAAATTGAATGCTTTTACTTGATGCTGAATAAACTAGGCCTTAGAAAACCTGCCACGCCCATGAGGCCACTGCCCTCTGGAGAGCAGCCTTAAGGTCTCCCCTCATCATGCCGATCAGCAGTCCACTCTACCGGAGGTTTTATATACATGTTATCTCTTAATGTGATCTACGTTTGTGAATGTTTGTGTAAAAGAGAGACCGAACAAATGTGTATGTGTGCAAGTATGAATGGATGAATGTGCACAGCTGTTTAATAAATCTTTCCCAGTGAGGATATGAGAGTTAAGCCTCAGTTGATGTGTAAAAATGATTTCTAAACCCACTTATCAGATTTGATCCAAACGTTTTACTATAATAATCTCAGAAAAGGCTAATGCTAGTTCCAAGCTCTCTAGAGATCAAATGTGGGATAAATATTTGCCCTCTTAAAATGCTTTTTGAAAATCTTTGAAAAGATTAGCAGCAGTATCTCATGGAGGATTTTAGCATTTGCTACCATTTTTGGGCAAGGGTTCAAGGTTTGGCTAGTTAAGCATGTCCCCCATTATCTCCTTCCGATAACTGCCATAACTACACCATCTGGCAGGGAAAAAGAAAATAACTACAAAAAAGTATCAGTGTATACAGCCTAAAAATCTTCATGAAATACATAAGGTTAAAATAAGGTCTGTGGTTAACACAAGCTCAAGATATTTTCACATTTTATTCCATGACATAATACATCAGTAGTAACTTTTTAAAGCTTTTACTTGTCTTGAAAAGGGTGGGTGCTAATAAGTGGCTAAATGTGGCAACAGAGGCTGTTGGGGACATTAAACATCACACCAAACAAGTGAACTTGTCTATTCACTAGTCCACTTTTACAGCCTTGAGTTTGCCAATTATTCTAACTCAAACTCTCAGTGGTGAGGTTGAAGTAATGCAACTCTGGTGTAGTTTGTTTATAGCCTATGTTTAGCTTTTTACTTCTGGTGATTGTATTTAGGCTTCAAAAGTTGTTCATTTGTGAGTATTATCATGAACAAAACATCCAAGACACTTGTTTGACAGAGCTCATTTTCTGCAATAATGAAAGTCAATGGAAAAATCCTACTGGGTTGTTGTAGAGGGAACCAGGGTGTTATACATTGTCAACAAAATACATTGCCACTGCAGAGGTCTATAAAATGCCAGCTGCCTTTAACATCAAATTTCAGGTCACGGGTACCTGCAATCCAGCCCAACCTCTACCAATTGACAACAGAAGCTATCTTTTTGAAAGTCAACATGAGCAGAGACTGTTCCTCTTCCACCATAATGAACTTTATTCACCACAAAACAAGAGTTGCAGCAGTGATCATTTATTTCATAAATGAATCTAAACTGAAAACATCATGTCTGTATAAACAGAACAAAACTTAGAAACTAAGGAAACTATGGGACAAAAGGGGATTGTTCCATGAAAAAGAAAGTTAAGGCAATGGCTTCTTTGATCCAGTCTTGTTCAGTGACACATTTTTCAGATGCTCAGATAGTTTAGCTGCATCTGACAGTTTAGTTTTGGATGGAGTCGTCTTGTGTTTGCGCTGCTTGACTTTTGGCTTCTGTAAGAAGATCATATTCAGATGAGCATCTCCAATAGGTCTCAAATGCATACAATTGGTACACATGATGCACTGCTACATATCAGTTTACCTGCAGTTTTGACTTCTGAGGGTTATGGACTACAGAATGCCTCTTCAGGCTTTCCTGTAAAAAAATAAAAATATTAATAAAAAAATTAGTTATTTAAAATACTCAGCCATAATGAAGGGAAATGCTGACCTGCATAGCAAAGGCTTTTCCACAGCCTGCAAAAGAGCAGGTGAAGTCACGCTTTCCCTCATGGAAGACTAGAATGTGGTTCTGGAGGTTAAAGTTTTTGGTGTAGCTCTTTTGACAGCCCTCTCTAGAGCACTTAAACATGCGCCGCTCCCCAGAGTGAACAGATTGTTTGTGCTTCTGCAAAAACCAGGCATTGTGGAAGATCTTCTTGCATTGATCACATGGCAGGGTTACTGTAAACAAGAGAAAATTAAGCACAGAGGAACTTGAAGTCATTTTGATCAATCAAATTGAATGCATACCTCTGTGTGCAGTCTTTTTGTGCTTCTGATACGCTGACCAAGTTTTTCCTTTGAAGTTGCAGTACTCCTCAACACATAAGTAAACTTAAATTTAGGAAGGAAGAAAAAAAGTTAGATCTTAAAAAGGGGGAATAAAAGCCTTGATTGTTTGAAAGGTTTTTGCCAGAGATTTAGGCACATTACCTTCATGTACCTTCCCATGTCGTTTTAGAGCTTTAGATGAAACAAATTTGTTGTTGCATCCCTCAAAGTCACATCTGTCAGAATGAGAATGAGTAACTGGGTCACAATGAGGGGGGAGAAGAGAAAAAAAAAAAAAATAAAAATAAAAAGTATACATAGTGGGATCTTAAAGCAACACTCACTCAAAGGGCAACTCATTTGTGTGTTCACACATGTGAATCTTCAGTTGCTTTTTCTTACGAAACTCCTTTCCACAGCCTTGATGGTTGCACTACAAAATATTCTCAAAACACTAAGTAAAGTACAAACATATTTGAAATTATAAAACAAAATAACTTAAAATCAAATCACTAGATTACTCACCACATAATACTTCTCTTTGTTATGGTGAACATGAGCAACGTGGTTCCTCAAGCTGCCAGGCGTGGAGAACGCATCTGAACACCCACTGACTGAGCACCTTTACCAGTTTTGATCAGCAAAAATGTGCACAAAAGGGGCATAGTAAGGCTATTCTGTGACTGCATATACAAACTCAGTGAGCAGCCCTCCTAGACAGCCTTTGAGGTAACATCATGCCCATAAACACTGTCTGGGAAGGCAGTTTGCTAGGTCTACAGAAAGGGGGGGGGGGGCGAGTCATTCGTTCGGTTGAATCAGTTGCGTAAATGATTCAATGATGATTCAGCGCACACACGCACACCACAAGAGGCCATAACACATAACCCGCAGAAATGGTCAATGAACGAGACTTTAGTGAACCGTTACAAAAGAGTCACTGGCACAAATAGGAATTTACACCACTACAAAATTGTTGGATTAAAACTGAAAAGTACATAACTCGAGATAACACTTAAATGCTGTAAGAAAGTCTTAATATTAAATGCAAGCTCTTCAAGTAAACAAATGATTTTACTGTCAGTAGATGTGGACTCACAGGTAGGGTTTCTCCCCACTGTGGCTCAGTTGATGTCGGGTGAGCTGGTAACGAGTACAAAAGCTCTTCTCGCAGTTTCCACAAGCAAAGGGCTTCTGGTGAGCAGTAAATAAAATCATGACTTTTTTAAATAAAAAAATAAAAAATAAAAAAGTACTAATATGAACACTAGAGAAGCATCTAAAGTCTAAATAAGATTAAGTCATTGATTGTGGTGCCACTCACCAGTCCCGTGTGTCTGCAGTAATGCGCTTCCAACTTCCACAGCTTTGAAAACGTCGATTTACAGTCAGCGAAAGAACAAATGAAATGTTTATTCGGGTGTTGAATTCTTTCACCCATTCTAGTCGATTATAGACTGCTGCTGTCAGATGGTGGCAGGTCGGTCTTGGCCCACAACAAAAGAATTTCATTGAGCTACTTTTTATTGTGAGTGGAACATACCAACTGAGTCCATTGAAAATTGCAACAAAAATAGAAAATGGCGTTAAATTATCACGTATCCTCTTAGCTGTCATATTATTGTTATTATGTATTGTTTAGCAGAATAATAATGAAAGATACTGTACGAATTATTCTATGCTATAACTCATTAATGGTGGTTATCGCGCTCCCACAAGTAGATATGGCTTGTACCTGTATACGTCACATGATTGGCGCATGACGTCGCGTAGTTACGGCTCTCATTGGTTTATTTTTCATTTTTGTTATAATTGAGAACAATACCAATTAAACCACCAAACAATTTGTAAAAATGTAGAAAATCAGAGGAATATAGCTAGAAAACAAAATCTAAATAAATAATAGAATATAGGCAGTTTCATAGTTCGTATTGCTTAAGAATTTTTATGGTTTACATGTTTTTTTTATTGCGTTATTAGTAATTTGCTTGTAACGATTGTCATAGCAAAATCTAATGATGTGAATTTGACAGAATATGTTTTCTATTTATTTCCCATCTGATTAGTTTTCACAAATGAACCATCATCACATGTTTAAAATGTTTATTTTCTATGGTGATTCACACGTGGTATAACACCTGATAAACACTAAGCAACTGTTCACCTTCACAGAGCTGTGATTGGGACTGAAGGTCTTTAGAATTGTCTGACAGAGATTTATGTGGATATTAAACTGTCAAGTGGCTCCATTCAAGTCTGTGTATGAATGTGTCTGCTAGGGTGCTTAAAAGACTGCCTGGCTCCATCCATCATACACACACGTGGAAATTACTGCCCTAATTGTGGTTTATCAGCCACCAAGAACGCCCGCTGATATGTATGATTTACTACAGTCATGATTGCTCCTGTGTCTCAAGGTGATCATGTTTTATTTCAAAGTGCTGCATACTGTAAACTACTTCTCATTTCCTGCTTGCTGCACTTTACCTGAAGGCAAAGGGGGATTTGTTTTTCTCTTTCACCAGCTTGGAATTAGCTGATCCAGAACATAGTTATTCACAGGGACCACACATTAAAATGATTCACGAATAAACAACCAAAATCTAACAGTGATAATTATAAATAGTTCACAGTGAACAGCTTAAAACCCTCTATCAAGCTCATCCAGACTCTATCCATCTGACATCAAGTTCAGCGGACATTCCTGCCCTATGGTCACCGTCATGCCTCTTCCTTCACATCATCCGGTCTTGCAGTGTCCCAACCCTCCCATGTTTGGGACTGATCAATAAAGCTGTCTCTATATCTCAATGGCCATGATCTGTCCTGATAAGCACCAGCAAGCAAAAAGACAAACACCAGCTCCACAGACAAAATGGTGTGTTGATGGTGAGAGTCATGCCTTCAGTCTCCCATTTGAGCAAGTCTTCCCAATTTCAAAACCTTTAGGAGGTTTCAAAAAGAGTCAGAGACTTTGGTGGGAGAAGACAATATGATGTCTAGTTGTATTATCTCCATATGCCGTGTTTGCTTGTCTCCCTGGTTGAAAGAGGAAAGTTAATGTGTAACATGGGCAGTCGATATGGCTGCCGCGCTGCTTGATGGCCTAAATCTCTGAGTGTCAAACAGGAGTGATTAAGGACCTCAGGACTTGCCTCTGCCCACTCTGCTCCATCCCTTTTTCCTTTTTACCTCTCCTCTGTTTACTCTGTTTAATTCAATCTATGAGTCAGAGCCTTGCAGCCATGTTGCGGAAGCTACTTTGAAAATGTAGCTTGTCAAGCTACTACAAACTACTGTACAAATAAATACGTTGAAGTTACAGTGAATTGCTGTTCATTTATATGAACTGTCTGAACGAACCAATTCACTAGAGTGAACTGAACTACCCAGTGTTATGAGAGAGAGGACCGTCCGAATGTGCTTCAATTGCATGAATAAACCAATTCACTAGAATAAATTTGACTACAACATTAAAGGATTAGTTCACTTTAAAATGAAAATTACCTCAAGCTTTACTCACCCTCAAGCCATCCCAGGTGTATATGACTTTCTTCTTTCTGATGAACACAATCAGAGTTATATTGATAAATATCCTGATGCATCCTAGCTTTATAATGGCAGTGAGCAATACCAACGAGTATGAAGCTCAAGAAAGTGCATCCATCCATCATAAACGTTACAAGCGTAACTGACGTCACTTTTTTCGTAAGTTGAATACGGAAGATGGACTGGCGGAAGCTAGATGTTTTACTTTATAACTTGTTAAATATGGATATTTTTCTCATACAAATGCATCGCTTCGCTTGAAAGTGGAGTACGTTTATGATGGATGGATGCACTTTCTCGAGCTTCAAACTCGTTGGTCCCTTTCACTGCCATTAAAAAGCTTAGATACGTCAGGATATTTAGTAGCCTAATATAACTCAGATTGTGTTTATCAGAAAGAATAAAGTCATATACACCTAGGATGGCTTGAGGGTGAGTAAATCTTTGGGTAATTTTCATTTTAAAATCCTTTAAATGTGATAGAGAGGACCGTCCAAACCAAACCAGTATACAAAAATGAATTACATAAGAGTGGACCGATTTACTAGAATGAAACGGACTATCCAGCTTTATGAGGACTGTTTAGGATGAAGCAATTAATCAGACTATTCAATGTTACATGTGATAGAGAGGAACGTTCAAACGAGCTGATCCATTACAACGAATCGGACATTCCAACATTGATCGAGAGGACCGTCCGAACAAACTGATTCACTAGAATGAATCGGACTAACCAAAGTTATGAGAGAGAGGATGAAACGATTCACTAAAATCAATGTGGCTATATGAAAGAGAACTGGTTAAGTCAACTGGTTTCCCAGCCTGACCATCTAAAAAAGTGTCTAAAACCCCTCTAAAACCAGCCTGGTAAACCAGCTATGACAAGGCTGGAAGACCAGCCAAGACCAGCCAACCAGGTTTTAGCTGTTTTTTTAGAAGGGATGGCAGACCGTTTATGTTAAAATGATTCACTAGAACAAATTAGACTTTCCAGCGATTTGGAGTTTTGTACACTCAAAAACAGTAAAAAAATACAGAGTTAGATAAGGTACATACACTCAATACAAATAAAATATTGTGGTAATGTTGGCCTTTCTTGATATTTTAAGTGTTACAGTCAGTGTTGTTGATTTAATCCATGCGATATAACTGAACAGTGTAAAGTTGGGGCTCCCCTCATTCCAGGGTCCTTAGATAAGCTACATTTTACACCTTATTCCCAAGCCCCAAACTCTAAATAATTCATTTTAGTTGTTAGGGTATTAACAACGTCATGGGAAAAATAGATACTCAATATCTTAAAGATATTGATGCAGTCTTATTGCCATAGTCAGTGTTAATTGATTACTAAGGGAAATTCCTCCGCCATTCTCGCACTTTCGACATCTTCATAGTGATCAATACCAGGGCAGCGTGTCACTTGTTGATTGATACTATTGATTATGACCTCTGCGAGACCTCATCACCTTTATCCAAATCCTTACAAATATCTAACACCAGCACGATAGCAGAGGGAACAGGGCCAATGGATAGGCACAGCATACAATGAGGTTATCTAGTCGTCCTCACATTCTCACAGTCATGCTATGACCTCTCAGCGTGCCATCCTAATACTGTGGCTAATTCCCAGACCTGAGTGTCCTCTGAGGACACAATGAATAGACCATGCCTAAAAAAGGAATAAGGTCAGATTCTGCCCCATACTAGCAGCTAAATCTAAATCAAGCACTAATGCAGCAGTGCTGTGTACATGTCATAAAATAAAAAAGCAGTGAAGGACGTGCATGTGAGAACATCGTGGAATTAAGGCTGTTTCTCATACGCACCCTCACAGCTGCTGTGTATCTCAGTAACTGACCCTAATTGAAGCAAATATTGGGTGAAGTACTGAGGTGGGATGAGATAACATATTTGTCAGATATGCAGTCAGGCATTCAGCCACTCTGATTACACAGCACAAGTCAAGATAGAAAGAGGTGGTCCTCGCTTACACACCAAATCACACAAAGAACACCACACACACACACTAAAAATATTTGACTTGTTTATGCTGTATAGCCTCTGGATTTTGCATGTAATTATAGCCAGCTAACACCGTTCTTGTGTGTGAAAACTGGAAGATAAGCAGTAAATAAGCAATAGGCTTTTTTTTTAAAAGGAAATTTTAAAGATAAAATTAGTGTGAATTAGTGAATTATGAATAATTTACTGCCATTTTGTGAATATTAAGTATAATCAATAAATAACTGTACTCTGATTACGATTATTTTAAATGTAATATAATCTAATTACAAGTATTTAATTTTAGGAATCTGATTACGTAATCCAGATTACATATAGTCAGTTAATACCCAGCACTGGCAATAATCTTGTCTGCCTGATCAATGCATTTTGATGCCAACAAAACTCATTAATACATTTTTAAAACACAGTCATGATCTGTGCTGCAAAAGTAAGCAATACTGGTCATGAGTCTAATAAATAGATTAGATATGCAAGGATTCAGTTGAGTCTTTTTAGCACACCAACTCAAAGATCTTTTCAGTTGAACAGGGTTTTATTCTGTCAAGGAAATGACTAATGCTGCCTTCTAGTGACAGCTCATGTGAACTACCATATATACATAAGCACAAAACCATCCGTTTTGCCAAGTAAAATAGTTAAATATTTTTTGGATTCATGTGGAAATAATTTACTTAAGATCAATCTTCTACCACTTTGTATTGAACTGAATTACACGAGGTGTATAATCACCTAAAGAGATCAGAATAACTACATTAATAAGGTACATTTTTGTTCATGTTTTAATCCACCTGTTAAGTTGTTATTGCATAATAACTTTTACCACCTTTCTAGGTTATCAAAACTGCACCTGCAGGTAAGAGCAGTTATGTGGACAATAGGATATTTGGCCAAAAAAAAAAAAAAATCCTAGAATCAGTCAAGTTCTTTGTAACAGATTGGACATGAAATGGCTTAGATTGAAGATCAGGCTGTTCTACCAAAGTGAGCAATTCAACATAAGGCCAGCTGCAACACTGATGAGAATTATAGTTATTTTGCTGAAATTGCAGGCATTTTCTAGACAGCATTTTCTCTTCTTTCTGTACTTTGCTGATTTGAGGTTGTATAAAAGAGCAGCTAAAAGGAGAAAAGGCCAAACTAGTATCAGATCTGGATCTTGCTATAATCCACATCTTTTTTTTGTGATTGGATGAAAGCTGGGAACTTTGGACCAATTTTGGCCACTTCATGCTCTCTTAAACATAAAGGTTTTGATCCATAGCAAAGCCATGAGACCCTAATATCAGTAGCGGTACCTCTGATATATTTCACCCGTTTCACTTGAAATGGGCCTCGCAACAGAGGGGCCTCCGCTTGCACTCGAAAAAGAGCCCTGCCCCTAACCTTAACGGAAATTAACAGGGGCTAGGGGCAAAAGAGCCCCCAAATTTAATAAAAATGCCCCCAAAACTCAAGATATATGGGGCAAAAATGTCCTTGTACGAGTTCTTTTTAATATTTATAACAGGATATAGTTTTCCTGAATATCAGCACAATTGCAAATGTGACAGCCTATTTATTTCATACAGTTCAATAAACAAGTTGTTAATGTTAGGTGACTTTCATTTTAGACTTAGAACATTGACTATTTTTGCTCTATTTCACAAATGAAAAAAGTTCCAAACAAATCCACAGAGCCATTGCGTGTCTCCAAGCCACACATTGATGTTTCGTTAACTGAATGAATCCAAGTTTTGAACAAATAGTTTGACTGAAAAATGGAAGGCCTCTAAATGTTTCTTTGAAATGGGCCTCTGAATTGTAAAGGAAGCCTCTGCCTTTACAAATCCTTACATATCCTTGAACAGAACCTGCTGTAGCTTGTCACATTTTATAATAAGAAATCTTTCTGGAAAATCTGCAGGACAGATTTAAAATACAAGGGCTTTGCTTATATTTGGTTATATATGTAAGTTACATGCAAACAATGCAAAATTATGAAAATTTAATATGCCTTTACATTCTTTACTGTGCTGTTAGCTTGTAAGTTAAATACTGAAATAAATACCTCTAAACACTACATATTAGCATGTAAAAAAAAAAAAAAAAAAAAAAAAAAATTGGTAGCTTTGGAAAGGGTACCACCCAACTGACAACTCTTGTACCTCTTTTTGAGAGTGTATGGTATGTCACTATCAATTTGCATCCTCATCTCTTATATCATCTCAATAGATTTGCCCTCATAAGAAATACAATTAAAAAGGGAAAATGGTTAAAGAAAGAGTTTTAAACAAGATTTATGTGCTACAAAGTTCTTTATTTTGGTCAGCAGACTTATGCCATGAACTCGTAGGGGATGGGCTCTAGGACCTGAGGCTCATTGTTCTTGGTGCTGACAAAGTGTGCTGGCCGTGGAGCAGCAGGCTGAAAACAAGATAGAGACACATCAACACCACAAACAATCAAAGATCATCAGCCAGAGCTGTTATAATGTTGTGTTATACATTTTCTATCATTTTAACTAATCATGTAAATGTATTTAAATGACGACATTTTAATTTTACTTCAAATAACCAACTGCAATATCCAAACATGACACCTAAGGTTTACATCAGGGAGTTCCATGAAATGCATGGTTTCACTGTGTACATTTATCCGTTTAAAAGTCAAAACATTCCATTTCCAAAAAATAATCCAAGTTCTCTCATACCTGGCGTTTAAGCTCAATCCAGGTGCCCTGCTTCTTGGCCTCCAATTTCTTCTTCTCGTTCTCCTTAACGCGCTGCAGGAAGCTGTCTCTGCTCTTTGAGTGCTTAATGTGCTCAATGCGCACATTAATTCTCTTAGCCAGGATTTTGCCCCTAGAAGTAAAAGCAATAATTGGTCACTTAAACATCAAGAACTGTTGTGAATTTACAAGCTTTATCAAATAGAGGCATGTTTCCATATTGACAATCTGGCAAAGGCATTAATGTGCCAGTCCAGGGTGCATATGGATGACTGCTTTTCCCCACATGAATGGCCACACAGGACACTGGACGGCCCTTATGGCAAAGTGAATCTGGGGCATTACACATTAATAACCTTCATTGATATGGATAAGTTCAAAACTCGTTTGCTCAACATTTTGAGAACGCTACTGAAGTCCTATATATATATATATATATATATATATCTATATCTATATCTATATCTATATATCTATATATATATATATATATATATATATATATAAAAATACAAGTGAATGGCTGCTGCCCGTTTTTCGTTTGACGGCACAGTGATCGTGACAGTAAATCAGAGGTGTGTGTAAGAAGTTTTTCACTTTTACCATCAATCATTATTTCTGGTTTACTGTCATACAAGCATTCACGAGAGATACACTGTGACAAATACATTGTAAAGTCCATGTGAGAAGTAATGTGGAAGGACAAAGGGCCGTTACTTCGCGCACAAGCTTCACAACACCCCTCTCGTGAACATTCGTATTACAGTAGACCGGGGGCAATAATTGATTGTATTTTTCTTACACTTCATAATTTTAACTTTAACTCATTTCACTTCGGAAGACATTGGTTCATCCACTGGAGACGTAAGGATCACTGTCACGGCTGTTATGTGTGGTTTTTCATCAAATGAGAGGCACCCATTCACTAGCATTATACGGACTCACAGATTTTCATTATTTTCCTAAAAATCTTTAGTTGTGTTTATCTGAAGAAACAAAGTAATTTACATTGAGAATGCCATGAGGATGAGTAAATCAGAATTTATTTTTGGGTAAACTATCCCTATAATATGAGGCAAAAGTGGCATCAAAAGTATTATCTGTAGAAACACTAACCAGGTGGTTTCTGTACTTGTCTGACTGATGTAACTTGTTAACTTAACATCTAAATGTGTCATGTTTAGGGCAGTACTTACTTGACTTGCTTGTTGACAATGATGCCTACAGCATGCTGTGTAACATTATAAACACGTCCTGTTTTTCCATGGTAGCATTTATGAGGCATTCCCTTCTGGATGGTTCCTGTGCCCTGGATAAAAAGATGGTTTTTTTATAAATTGTCTTAATTCTTGACAACAAAAAAAGGACATTAAAACATCTTTAATTTAATAAAACTTACCTTGATGTCTACAATATCACCCTTTTTGTAGATGCGCATGTAGGTGGACAGAGGGATTGGACCTGTTGTGGAATAAAAAGCAATGTCAGGTCTAAAACGTTTTATAACAGATTTAAATGCTAAAGTAAAGCACAAACTAAATACAGCGTGATTCAAGTAAACTCACCATGCTTGCGGAAGGGCCTGGCAAACATATACCTGGTCCCCCTCCTCTTGCCTCTGGTGTTTGTCATGATGCCTGATTACTGGGTACAAAAGAGGCAAAAATAAAGTTAGAAAAATAGTTTATAGAAAAATTCTCAGTGTACTAGGCTAAATACCTAACTACAGTACTAGAGAAAATATTTAATATCACACTTGGTTTGCAGCCTTTGGTCATCACTGACTGTACAATATAACTGAATGTAACATGGCAGCATGTCTATATAGCTTTAACAATGCATTTATTCTAATAACGATGAACAACAAGTCATTAAAGGCAGTTAAATTATGACTATGAACACATTAAGACAAAGTCTTTTTGACATTAGATTGTTACAGCTCTAAATAACTTTAGCTCATGACCAAGAAATATATTGATTAGGACCCAAACTGATGTGACATCTTTCAACTGTCGTAAATATTTCTACATGTTCGTAATACACAATAATACGCGAATATATATATTTATTGGAAATGTTTCTACACGTCTTTATTTTTATATCCATGACTCTCGCAGAGCCTGTACACGCATGGCCCACATGGAACGGACACGCTCCAGCTTGACTCTGTATTTTACTCTTTACGGCATCCAAGAACGTACATGCGGACTTAATTTCGATGCCATGCTAACTAAGGTATTTTTTAGGCGCTTTGTGTTGCACTTCTGCTCAGAGAAAGCTATGTAATTAAGGATTTAATACATAATGTCTGGAGCACATCTTACCCCCGGTTGCTCGCAAGATGGCGGGTACGGCGGAAAGAGAATGATGGGGTCCTGTGGTTCTTCCTTCAAAGCACGAATAGGAAGACTACTCATTTGCCTGAGTAAAAGTATCTGTGCTGTTGCTCCATGGGCAGTGATGTCATCGCCAGACAAAAACAATTTGTTTTTGTTTGTTTTTTTACTCGTTTTAACCTGCCTGCGAGAATATTGCATATATATATATATAAATATATATATATATATATATATATATTTTTTTTTTTTTTTTTTTTTTTAAATGAGAAGCTTTAACCGGGTTAAGTTCATTTTTTTTAAAATAAAAATGTAATAAATGTAATAAAAGTTATGCCTTTAATTAATATTATTTTCGAAAAATCACACAAACACACAACCATTTAATTTAAATATTTTAAATAAGAAGCTTTAACTCGGTTAGTTATTAACTTTTAATTTTTTACTTGTAAATAAAAATACAACGAATTAAACTAAATCCTGACATAAATTACCCTTAAAAAAACACCAACAGTCGTCAAGCTCTGGAAGTGTAGATTTAATTTAATTGTCTTTATATATATATGTGTGTGTTCACTGGGTTAAGCAAGTTCATGATTTTTTTTTTTTTTTTTTTTTACTTTTAATTAAAAATGTAATTAATTAAATTAAATTAAATCATGACTTTTTCGAAAATCACAGCCCAAGCTCTCTGCTGAATTGAATATACTCTCAAATAAACAACATAATGTTCATAAATGTCTTTATGAGTTCATTAATGTCATTAATATGTTTTATTTATTTTTCTATTGTATATTGCACTTATTATTTTATTAAAATTACTGACATGTATTATTTATTTTTATATTATATTTTATTGTATTCTCTTTTATGCCACTGTTTTTATTGTGTGTGTACTAATGCCTTGGCTATATTAAAATAATTTGAATAATATACTTCATCAGTCGCTGCTCGGGCACTAAGACCCGGCGAAATTCCCTCTGGCAGGAACGCAGTCTGCCCTCACGGGGACTCCTTTTCGCCTCCGCGCGGTGATTGGGTGGAAGATGGCGCTGGGCGAATGGAAATCCTAATGACAGTTTCCAAATTTGCCTCTTTTTGTACCATGGTGAGTAAATATCACTTCAGTCACGGATAATTGGACATCAGTACACGCATGATATTGTAATGGGTCGCGTGCTGCATTAGTTCAGTGAATCTGACTCCTTGGGTTGCCAGTTTTCCTCTGCTGCAGTTGCGAGCTGTCTTTTTCCGTCTGTGTGCCTGCTATGAAATTTGCCTTGGGCCTAAATTATTACTGTTATTGGGTAGATATGCGAAACGACCGTATTGTCTTTGTAACTCAACGTTAAGCTTTTAAATTCGCCCGTCCTTATAGGATTTGCTGAAGGCAGCAAAGCAGAGATCTGCTAACTGCTGAGCTGAAGTGTCATTCAGTACGGGTTATGATCGCGAGATGTGCTTAATAAGCGCGAGACAGTGACATCTAAATAATCTCCGATTGTTATTTATGTGTAATAAAAGAGTACAAGAATTCAGTCAGGTATTGTGTTGCAAACGTGAGCATCATGATGATGTAAAATGCGTTCAGTGTACCTGTGCTTCAGTGCTAAGCTGTTGCCAGTACGGTCACATCGTGATTTCATGGTCCCATCCCCTCTCTGCTTCTCCGTACCCAGTATGTGCCTCCATATCTTATTTGCTTTATCTGCGTTTTGATTGTTAATTCCATTTTTTCCATGGTAGTTGAAGTTTTTAAATGTAAAAATGACGGCAGTGAAATGCTAATGGCTGCTAATGTAATTTTTCCCTTTAAAATGTGCCGTATATTTTTGTAATAGGGTTGTTTTTATGTGCACATTTACGTGTTTTTTTGTGGTATTGCAATTTAAAAACATTAATTCTTAATCAATGGATGTTGCAGTCAGATCAAAAGTGTCTCACTTGTATCAAACGTCTTCTGAAATTTACCATGGTAAATATAGTTTCCGCCACAATATCCGTTACTACAATTATAGTTATTACTGCTAAACCACAATAGGTTAATAGTATCTCCTTCTAAAAATTGCACATTTGTTTGTCATTTTATTTATTTTTAAAGAAAGTGGTGTGTAATACAAACTTACTATAGTTTTATTGTAGAAACAATAACTGTATGTGGTAGAAACTGTGGTCATTTTTGCAATGGATTCTCTATCCAATGGTAAGCAGGTGTAAAAGCCTGAACAAATGTTCACCTGTTCCGTTTCAGGGCGCCAATGCCTCCGCTTTGGAGAAAGAGATTGGCTCGGAGCAGTTCCCTGTCAACGAGCATTACTTCGGATTGGTTAACGTAAGCAAAAGCGTTCCCTGCTGTCTACCATTGTCTCCTCCATGTTTACTGTCATGCTCTGGAATCAGTGTGTGTGTTCTGTGTGTTTCGATCCACAGTTTGGAAACACCTGCTACTGTAACTCTGTGCTCCAGGCTCTGTACTTCTGCCGGCCGTTCCGGGAGAAGATCCTCGCGTACAGGAGCCAGCCGCGCCGCAAGGAGAACCTGCTCACCTGCCTGGCTGACCTGTTCCACAGTATAGCCAACCAGAAGAGGAAAGTTGGTGTGATACCACCGAAAAAGTTCATTACTCGACTACGGAAAGAGAATGGTAAGACGAGCAGGAAGGAATTGTATTAAAATTCAGTTTAATGTTCTCAGCTACTTCTCGGTTTCAGTACGGATGCTACTTCTAGGTCAGAAAAAATGAAGAGGTACAGCACAAGAAGTTGTTCTCATGATGCATTCAAGTCTAAGCAAGCTAAATCAGCACAAATAAACTTTATCTATTGTACGAGTACAGCTGCATCACCTTTAACCTAATATATATAACATATAATATGTAATGTACACATTTTTTGCATGGTATTTAACAAATAAATAATTAATCTAACTTTAAAATATTATATGCTCTGTCATACACAAAACGGTAATAATTTATAATAAGGTCCCATTAGTTAAGGCACAATATGTACGATTTTTGGATTAAAATATCCAAAAACCACTAGAACAATGTTATATATTTTTTTGACTTGTGTATTTACATTATCCCAAATGTTTCCAAGAATGTTTAAATCCAGAGAAATAAGCAATTTTTTCCAGGACACGGACAGTGTCAATTACATCATACCCACGTTAACCTTGATTTCTGGTTTTATTTTGTAGAAACCATGGAAACACCAAAGATGCTTTAATATATTGTTATTTATTAGACAAGGAAACAACTGTTTGGATACATTTATAGACAGAAAACGAATCATTGTTATCAGTCGTTCTTATTGTTTGAATCTTGTTTTCTTGATTTTCCATGCTTTACCATGCCTCAGAGAAAAACACTATTTTGTCAAGTGGCTAACAGCATAATCAGATACAGCTTTATTTTTAGTAACAGTAATACAGCATTTTCTCTGTCATACAATATGTTTTCAAATTAATTGCATGCCATTTAACAACACAAGCCATCCAGCGTTTATTAATATGATATTTCAATATCGATCTAGCTTACTGCAGTGTGCAACAAGTGTTTCACAGCAGCCGCTGAGCGATTGCACAGAGTCATGTTATAACATCATTTTCAACACACTCAAAATGTATCTAATATGATAAAACAGTGCTGCGTTACCTCACATACACTTGACCAGAAGAAGCGGAAGCGGCGACTGTGGCATAATAAAAGTCTCGTTGCTCTTAAGCCATGTGTCGCGATCGTCTCTCATTAGCAATCGCTCCAGCGGCCTCGTTCCGCTCCCACAGCACTCGCCCCTTCATACTACAGTAACATTAATATCCCGATTCTTTTCCACTTGCTGTGAGGTGAAGACGACATCTCCCATGATGACGCCTCATCTCGCCGTCATCAAGCTACAACTTTGTTTTGAATAGGCGACCTCTAGTGGCAAAAACTACATATTGTGCCTTTAATATTAGCTAATGCATTAACTAACATGAACTAACAAGAAGCAATTAATTTGTTACAGTATTTATTAACCATTGTTAAAGGGTTAGTTCACCCAAAAATGAAAATTATCCCATAAATTTACTCACCCTCAAGCCATGCTAGGTGTATATGACTCACTTCTTTCAGCCAAACACAATTGGAGTGAATGTGTTTTAAAATAATATCCTGGTTCTTCCAAGCTTTAAAATGGGAGTGAATGGTACCCTAGATTTTGAAGCCCAAAAAGCACATCCATCCATCATAAAAGTAATCCATACTACTCCAGGAGGTTAATAAAGGCCTTCTGAAGCGAAACAATGCGTTTTTGCAAGAAAAATATCTATATTTGTAACTTTATAAATTGTAATCACTAGCATCCGGTAACAGCCATCCTCACGTTCACAAGAGAGTCGAGTTCCGCCAGAAGGGTGACCTCTGACCCAACGTATGATGTAGGACGTATGACGTATGACGTAGGCATAGCGTAAGCTTAGGTAAGAACTGACAAACTTGGAAGCGCAGAGGATAGAGCAAAACAAAATGCTAGTCGCAAATTAGAAGTCTAAAATGAGAAGTTTTAAAGAAAAAGTTGGAGGATTTCAATATAAGAGAAGAGGGGCTACGTCATACATTGGGTATCTAAATAATAATAAACTAAATAAATAATAAACTAGTCTGGTAAATGTTTAATAAATGTTTTGGAAGTATTTTTCATTGTTAATTAATTTTAACTAATGTTAACAAATGAAACCTTATCCACAAAACTTAGCAATATCATCGTAAAACCATCTATTTCAGAGTTGTTTTCCGCCATCTTTGTTGTGAACATCCGCATTCAACCTTACAACTCAGTATCTTGGGTCATTAACATGCATGTAACATAATTATGATATTTCTGACTTGAAGTTTTTGAGGACCACAATAATCTACATGAAGCGAGTGAAATTAGAAATGTACATATGAAGTGGTTTTTATTGGCCAGAGAAACACATTTGATTCTTAAGACACGATTCCTTGTGCTATTTTATGCAGCATTCTTTCTCTCTGTCACCCCGCAGAACTGTTTGATAACTACATGCAACAAGATGCACATGAGTTTCTCAACTACCTGCTGAACACTATAGCAGACCTGCTACAAGAAGAGCGCAAGCAAGACAAGCAGAATGGCAAACTGGCCAATGGCACACTTGACTCTCAGAACAATAACAGCACCCCGCCCTCCTCCACCTGGGTTCATGAGATCTTCCAGGGCACGTTGACAAATGAGACACGATGCCTCACCTGCGAGACGGTAATTGCACCTCACGTCTAATAAGACAGTATCCTGATGATTCTGCTGACTGTGATTGGCTGTGCTTTTATCTGAGGTGGGTCTTTGTACTTTGCTCTTTCACAGATAAGCAGTAAAGATGAGGATTTCTTGGATTTGTCAGTGGACGTGGAGCAGAACACTTCGATCACACACTGTCTCAGGTCTGAAAGCACACTGACACTTAAACCCAATGCAAACATGAATATGTGTCCATTTTAATAAGCTATTCTTTTTTCTTACTGGCCCTATATATAGAGGTTTCAGTAATACAGAGACCTTGTGCAGTGAGTATAAATATTACTGTGAGGAATGCAGAAGTAAACAGGAGGCACACAAAAGGTGAGCATGCATTCATTTCTGTCAGCTGCTTCCTGATTTTTTTTTTTGTTTTTTTTTAACTGCATATATATATACTGAAACTACTTGATACATGAACATGTCTGTGTTTGACTCTAGAATGCGGGTTAAGAAACTTCCCATGATCCTCGCCTTGCACTTGAAGAGATTTAAATACATGGAGCAGCTGCAGCGCTACACTAAGCTAAGCTACCGCGTGGTCTTCCCTCTGGAGCTCCGCCTCTTTAACACATCTGGCGATGCCACCAATCCCGAGAGGCTTTACGACCTGGTCGCTGTGGTGGTGCATTGTGGCAGGTGAGTCGGTACAGATTTTCATGGAAACCAGGAAGCTAGAATGGACTTTCAGACCTTTATAAATGCGCTTTTCTTCCTCTTATGTTGAACGATTTCACAACACTTGCTTGTGTGAACAGAATCTCTTCATGTAAGCTTTTTGAAATTTGTCCTTGCAAAAAAGGAGAAGTGTGTTGATTTGCTTCCTTGAGTAGCTTATTTGTATGTATGTGTTCTTTTACAGCGGTCCAAACCGAGGACACTACATCGCAATTGTAAAGAGTCATGATTTCTGGCTACTGTTTGATGACGACATCGTAGAGGTAAGCTGCCATCCGTCATGTATAATAGCATCAGTCATTCACTGAGATTTAGGGTTCCCACAGTTATGAAAAAACCTGTAAATATTAGGGAATTTTAAAATGATGATTTGCAGGACTGGCAAATTAAAATAAATTTAAAATCTTAAAGTTATTGGATGAATAAAATAATAAATAAACAAATAAATAATAGTTAATTTTTTATACTATAAGTTTTTATAGTGACATATTATATATGCGGATATACATGTGGAAAAATACATGAAAGAAACATGTTTAGTTATAATCTTAAAAAATATTTAATAAATAATAAAGTAATGTTAAAAAGTAAATCAAACCATATAAATATTTTATAGTGAATATATGTGTGTGTGTGTGTGTATACATATATATATATATATATATATATATATATATATATATATATATTTAAATGATATAAACATTGATATGTTTATTTATTATCTCTTATAAAAACAATTAATAAATAAATAATAAACAATAAAAATAATGTTAATGAGTTTTATAGTGTGTGTGCATATATATATATTTAGCTCTAAAATATTTCATAAGCTAGAAATTGCTCTATGGGATTGCAATCATGAAATCATAATTAATATAACAAATGTAAAAGTTAAAAAGAATTAAGAAGTTAATTTAAATTAGCATTTTTATAGTGATTTTTTTCTCTGGTTATGCTTAGCACTAAAATATTTCACAAGATAGAAATTGCTCTCTGGGAGTGCAATCATAAAATCATAATTAATATTAAAAATAAAGGAAAAAAGTCGATTAAATCAGCATTTTTATAAAAAAATTTTCTGGTTATGCTTAGCACTAAAATGTTTAATAAGACAGAAATTGCTCTCTGGGAGTGCAATCATAAAATCATAATTAACATAAAAAATAAAGTTAAAAATTAAATCAGCATTTTTATAGTGATTTTTTTTCTCTGGTTATGCTTAGCACTAAAATATTTCATAAGATAGTAATTGCTCTCTGGGAGTGCAATCTTTATAAAATCATTTAAATTATTATTTTGTTTATTTATTTATTTTTACAATTGTCATGAAAAAGTCCAGTCTTGATGGTTGTAAAATGATCTTTCTGCATTTGTTAAAAAATGTTTTGTTTCTCCCTTTAAGAAAATCGATGCCCAGGCGATTGAAGAATTCTATGGATTAACCTCTGAAATTTCCAAGAACTCTGAGTCCGGGTACATCCTGTTTTACCAGTCCAGAGACTGAGAGAGGCCTGAGCGGCGTCCCCTTACGGACACCTGTGCAGCAGGCGTGCCTGTTTGCAGAAACCCTGCTCCATCCCACCTGTGCAGGTTCTCACTGCAGCGGCGCCTCACACACACACACACCCACCCCACCCGTCCAAGCCCTCCCTCGCCAGTCTCCACGCAGCAGTAACGTTGGACGCGATGCAGTCGCAAGGCCTTTTGAACGTCGTTTGTCAGTTGTATTTATGTTTTAGGAGCGTTTCATCACTCGTGTTCAGTCCTTTACTGTGGAGAGAATGTGTTTAATGTAACAGACTGTATGATATGACGGGGATTTGCATTCAACTTTCATGCTGCGACCTTTTGATTCCTGTGGCTGTGAGGAGGCTGAAGACTTGTGCATGGGGAAAGCGGGTGTGTTTATTATAACGGCGGGGAGGGTCTAAACGCTCCGGATATGGGGCATTTCGGGTTATGTATTTCTACCTTGTACAGAGTGATATTTGTATAAATAATATGAGAATTATAATAATATTACTGATATAGCCAAAAAATGAGAATAGAACCATAAAAGATGTATAACACTATGGTGCACTTTTGATACAGTTTTGTAGATGTTGGAAGGTTAATGTGAGGGTTTGCTTGAGATGGCCTGTTGTGAAATTATCATTTTCTGTTTTAAAGAAAAAGAAATAAAAGTGTATACACCAAGATAGGATGTATGCATGCAAGCATGTAAATACCAGCTATCACCAGCCTACTGCGATTTGATTGGACCCCTGTACATACAACCAAGCCTTGCCCTGTGCTGATGACTCATTCTTGGTTACTGTGGCCCCTCAGTGGCCGGTCCAGATTACTGCAAGATGGAAAACTGCACAGCATCATTCCTTTTTCACCGATCGCTCTTCTCTCATTCTAGCTCGAAAGGTTGTGTGTTGTTTTGCAATGATTTGGTCCATTTGCTATGCTTAAAATGAGGTTGATGCTTAATTCTTTCAAATTAGCATGAAGCATTACATATATTTATTAGTTCTTAAAGGGATAGTTCATCCAAAAATGAAAATTCATCATTTACTCACCCTCATGTTGTTCAAAACCTGTAAGAGATTCTTGAACACAAAATAAGATATTTTGAAGAATGTCGGTAACCTGACTGTTGATGGTTTACATAGTATTTTTTTCCTACTATGGAAGTCAGTGGGTGCCATCAAGTGTCTGGTTACCCACATTCTTCAAAATATCTTTTTTTGAGTTCAACAGATGAAAGAAACTCGTACAGGTTTGGAACCACTTGAGGGTAAGTAATGACAAAATGTAAATTTTTGGGGGTTAAAGGGTTAGTTCACCCAAAAATGAAAGTTCTGTCATTAAGTACTCACCCTCATGTCGTTCCAAACCCGTAAGACCTTCGTTAATCTTCGGAACACAAATTAAGATATTTTTGAAGAAATCCGAGAGTTTTTTTTTTTATCCCCCATAGAAAGCAACGAAAATATTACATTCAAGATCCAGAGAAGTAGTAAAGAAATCGTTAAAATAGTCCATGTGACTACAGTGGTTCAACCTTAATGTTATGAAGCGATGAGAATACTTTTTGTGCGCAAAAAAAAAAAAAAAAAAAGACTTTATTCAACGATTTTTCCTCTTCCCTGTCAGACTCCTACGCAGTTGATGCAATGAACTCAGTGCAGAGCTTCCCAGTTTACGTCAGAACACCAGTTCATTATTGGTCGGCTCTTGCGTCAGCATCACACATGCGTTGTGGTGATCACATGAACAGCGTTGGCCAATACTGAGCCGGCGTTTGGACGTAAACACGTTTTAACGTAAACATATTTTAACAATGTCTTTACTACTTCTCTGGACCTTGAATGTGGTAATTTCGTTGCTTTCTATGGGAGATAAAAAACCTCTCGGATTATATCAAAAATATTTTAATTTGTGTTCCGAAGATGAACAAAGGTCTTACGGGTCTGGAACGACATGAGGGTGAGTGATTAATGACAGAAATTTAATTTTTGGGGTGAACTAACCCTTAAACTATCCCTTTAACAGCAATTCTCAAATCTGTCTCCTTTAAGGCCCATACTGAGCCTAGTTTCAGTCTGTGAAGGATTTTATCAGGCATTGTCACTGACTATGCAGTTTAGTCTATGAGGAGGTGTGAGCCTGTCTGAAATAGTGCAGACTGAGAAAGAAAAAGGCTTGGGGATGAAGGCTGCACGGGGTTAGAGAATGGAGGAGAGAGGGAAGATAGTGGGGGAAGTGGGTGACACAGATGAGCATGCTGTTAATAGCGCGCGCCGAGAATAGCTCTCACAGGGGAGCAACACAATGTGCATCTTTCCAGAAAGATGCAGTCTGAATGTCAGATGCGATAAATGGGTCTCATCCTACAAAGACACATTGCAATACCTGCTGGGTTGTTCGAAGTAGGTGGCATTTTGAAAGGATGATTTTTTTAAAGCGAATTAAGAATTTAAACATTCTATCAGACATACACTGCCTTTAATATATTACATTTTGCCATGTCAAGCTAAATTCAAACATTGTAATACATGAGTTGGCATGTGTTGACATTCAAAAAAGGGTTGAGTTTTGCACTTTTAGCCAATACAGGTCTTTTGCTAAAGGTCATGACGTTACAATGTGTTTAAAAGAAAGAGAATTTAATGCTAATATTTCTACAAATATATAGTTTTTAATAACTGACGTGCACTCCCCTACTGAGGATCCTAACAAAAAAGATTTGAACTTTTTAAGGGTTTTTATTGGAATACTATTTTTGACAATGTTATGATGCTAACAGGGTTGATGTAGGCCTATAACGCTGGACATTTTTTAATATATAATATACTACATATAAAGTATTTTTAAATAAAATATTATGTCAATCTAGGTATATAAGAGAATACAGGAGAATAAATGTAAAATACTACCTTTTATTTATACATATAGGAAAACACGGTGCTGAGGTAGCGAATTGGGGGGGGGTATATGTTTTTTTTAATAAACAAAAAGACATTTAGCCTATGTATTTTTGTTTATGTGTTCACGAAAATGCCACATAGTGGCATCCTTTAGTTTCCGAGCAGCAGATACATAGGTGACAGGACCTTCTGGTCTGAGAAGGAAAGCTCACCCCTCCCAGCGCCTCGCACAGCCGCAGTCGGTGGCGATGCTCGTGCAGACGGCGAAGAGCCGCTATTGCTGCTGGCTGTAACGATTCTCCGGTCCGGCTTCACAGCATCCGATTCCTCCATCCGTCCGCGCGGCGCTGCACCTGCAACCAGCGCTGCCACTAAATACAATGGAAAGACAAGAAGGACGCAAAAACATCTAAACAGGCGCCTCTCCTCTAAAAGACAAGGTAGGGAAGCCTCCAGATGGGGAGTGAATGGATACCTGGTGTATTCTGCTTGTACTGCTGTGCATTTTACAGCATATATCTAAATTTTTTTTTTTACAGAGCAAGAGCTGAAGCGTTTTTATAAAGCTAAAAGGACTCAGGGGAAGCAATGGTTGCATCCAGCTGCTTGATGTTCTTTGAGAGTCCATATGTGATAGATAAAAGGATGCTGATGCAGGGGTGCTTTTATAAGCAGTGGAACCCGCCTTTATTTAACATCAGCACTCAATAGGGCCCTCCCTTCATTTTTGATTTCCCACCATTGTACTGTAGGCTATGATTCAAAATCATCCCAATAATAGCCGGTTCCTATAGCCACTTAACCACTGAGGTAAAATCTTTAATTTATCTTAATTTGATTCTTTATTCTGAACAAAAGAACACCATGAGTCTTGAGACACTAACAGAGAAGTAATGCATAATTAAAGTGAACAATGGCTTTTGTGATAATTATTATTGGCTAATTTTCTAGTAATTTCTGTTATAATTGATTGTTATAATCTCTGATGTCTTCTTGAATGGCTGTACACTGTAAAAATGTCATTTTAATGGGGAAAATAATGTACAAATGCTACAGTAAACACCTGTCAATTGGTTAAAATTAAAAATAAATATAAAAATTATATTTATATATAAAACAATGCATGTAATTTTGCTGTAAAATACTAAAAAAAGGTAAATGTAAAAGTATGAATCACTTTATAATTTACTTATAAAATGTGCATTATAGGCTACTTAAGGCAATATTTATAATTTTATGTTAAAAAATTCTATATTTTTTCAAAAGCATCTTTAATTCACAGGAAGAGATGCATTCCCAGAATTCCCTGCACAAACCAGACCTGTTTATATTTGTTTTAAAAAGGGAGTTTTTTTTTTTTTTTTTTTTTAATCAGAGTTTTTATGTTGCATTTATTTATAAAATATTATATTGGATGCACAATATATTGGCCACCATATCGGTATCGGCAGATATATGTTCATTTTTAATGTTGTCGTTATTGTCCAGATAAAGAAATCTGGCCAATATATTAAAGCCGATAAATAATCAATTATTTCCTTCAGCTGAGACACTTCAGATGTGCACTGTTTGCTATGATGGTTTTGAATTGCTTGAAATGTGATTGAAATCACTTCAAAAAAGGAAAATACAGTTAAGTGCAACATGTGCAGAGCAAGTCTGTCATTTAAGCTACATAAAATTATAATGAGAACACTATAATTGTGTGCTTGGAACATGTGAAACTTGTTTTTGTGGGCTCTCAAAAATTATTTATAAAAAAATTGATTTAGATTTATCAGCCGATATATCGGTTATCGGCATTCAAATATAAAGAATAATCGGTATCGGCCAAAATTTTCATAACGGTGCATCCCTAATAATTATATAATATAATAATATAAAAATTTAAATAGTTCAGTTATGTATGTTTTAAAATTACATAATTTAATAAAATGTGAGAAATTGCAAAATATTGTTACCAAACTGTCATTCCATAATGCTTGTGACATTGTCACTGCATTAATTTTTTTTTTTTTTTACAGTGAAGTTCTGTCAACCACAGCTGCTAGTTCTTTTGTACATTTATTATTTAATATTTGAAAGGATAATGAGAATTCTGTCAGCATACCCTCATGTTGTTCCAAACATGTGTGGCTTTCATTCTTTTGTGGTTCTGTGGAACATCAAAGAAGATATTTTAAAGAATATTGGTAACCATACAGTTTTGGTTCCCATTGACGTCCATTATATAGGAAAAAAAAATGCAATGGAAGTCAATGAGAACCAAACTGTTAACAGCATTCTTCAAAATATCTTCTTATGTTTCACAGAAGAAAGAAAATCATACACATTTGGAATGACATGATGGAAAGTAAATGCTGACAGATAAATGCTGTACACTAAAAAATAAAGGTCCCAAAATGTGGTTTTCACAGCAAAGCCATAGAAGAACCATTCTGAGTTCCCCAATGAACAGTTCTTAAAAGAACCATTTTTTCTTAGTGTGAATTTTAATAATCTGAAGAACCATCATTAAGAATCATTTGTGCCGTGGAAAGCTTCTACATTTAACCATCAATGCCAACAAAGAACCTTTATTTCTAATAGTGTACAACGGACTTTTTTGTGATCAGATATAGAGGATTATATTTTGTTGTTTTGTCTTTTTTTCTTTAGACTAGCTATACTCCTCATTATATTTTTCTGTGTTTGTGTGTCATTTTAGACGGGAGGCAGAATGAGTGAAGAGGTGGCAGTTTCTCCCAGCTGGCTGGCTCAAGAAACCACGTGGGGCAGCAGTGGCGCGGGGAGCTTAGAGAACATCACCGTCGGAACGTACCCACCCGCGGTTGTCCTGCCGGCGAGGCCGCCCGCTGAGCTGTTGGTGAACCCGTGGGACATCGTGCTGTGTTCGTCCGGCACCCTCATAGCCTGCGAGAACGCCTTGGTGGTTTTGGTTATCTGGCAGAACCCGGCTCTGCGCGCCCCCATGTTTCTGCTGATCGGCAGCCTAGCTCTTGCTGACCTATTGGCCGGTTTGGGGTTAGTCCTGCACTTTACCTTCGCTTACCTGCTGCGCTCTGACTCGGCACAGCTTCTGACTGTGGGTCTGGTGGTGGCGTCCTTCTCCGCATCTGTTTTCAGCCTGTTGGCTATCACCATTGACCGCTACCTGTCATTGTACTACGCCCTCACCTATAACTCTGAACGAACGGCTGCCTTCACATACACCATGCTTGTGCTTCTATGGGGAGTGTCGTTGTGTTTGGGTTTGCTGCCTGTTACCGGTGTGAACTGCCTGGGCCAGGAGGCGAACTGCAGCGTGGTGTGGCCCCTTACAAAAAACAACGTGGCCGTTCTATCCGTGTCCTTCCTTCTGCTGTTCGGCCTCATGTTACAGCTCTACGTGCAGATTTGTAAAATTGTCATGCGACATGCACACCAAATCGCCCTCCAGCACCACTTTTTAGCCGCCAGCCCTCACTATGTCACAACACGGAAGGGCGTATCGACCTTGGCGATCATTCTGGGCACATTCGCTGCTTGTTGGATGCCATTTACAGTCTACTCGCTCATAGCCGATTACACATACCCGCCACTCTACACATACGCCACCCTGGTACCCGCCACCTACAACTCGGTCATCAATCCCGTAATTTACGCCTTCCGCAATCAAGAGATCCAGAAAGCGCTGTGGCTGGTGTGCTGTGGATGCATCCCTGCCAGCGTGGCCCATCGGGCACGGACCCCCAGTGACGTCTGATGTGCCTAGGGAACTGCACAGGCCAGAGATTCCACTGGAACAAGACGGGACGTGCTAGTCACCCGTTATGTCTTCCCCAATTGTTATGTGACAACCACTGCCACACGATCTTTGCCTGATCCTGATCCGACCAGCTGCCACACCCTGTCCAGGAAAAATAGGGGCGGAAATGGATGTTGTGTGGCAGGCAGCTGTAAATATCTTGTACATATACATGCTTTTGCATTTTTTGTGCTTGTTTTGGCTTGGCCACAGTGGCAGCCCCCCCCTGTTGCACGGGCTTTGAGGGAGGAGGATGAGGGGCAGCACAAGGCGGTCCTCTTGACTGGATCCCGAAGCTCATTCATCTCGTCCTGCTGTTGCTGCATTCAAGAACGTGCGCTGAACGTTAAGTAACCGCGGTGTGCTAAAAATAGATGAGGCGCTCGGTGATCCGCGCCTTGCGTCCTCCGAGGAAACCGACCTGGAGAACGAGAGGGAGGGAGAGAGAGAGAGAGGCGCGCTCTCTCTTCTGTTTAAATCTCAACCCAAGCGCGGCCGAATGTAAAATGTCCTCCAAAGCAGAAAACCATGAAGAGCTAAATACAATCTCAGAATGAGAACCACTCTATAAATAACCGTACCCGTCGATGCCTTTATTTTAGTTTGGAACGGAAGTCGAACCGTCTCCGCATCCTCTTCCATAAATGCGGGATGAAAGCAACCAGGACCCAGGAGAAAGCGTTATGTATGTTCATTTAAACAGCCCCCTGTGAATAGAGGCTCACTTCAAAGAACTGTTGATTACAAAACGTGCATTAAGTGTCTGCGAGAATAAGAGGTCTGTTTATATGCAGCGACATGGAGAATGGAACCAAATGTATTTTCTATTGATTTGCTTTTAATTTGAATTGTGCCCACAACACTCTGAATAGAGCACTGCTCCTGTTAATAGGTTCAACTGGTAATTACTACTGGATATGGGATATCTATCACACAATGGTAGTTCATAGCATTTTGCTTAAAATTTACATGTATTGCATTTATAAAGAAGGATGATTTGTCCACTTTCTTTCCACAACATTGCAGGCCCGTTAACACTAATCGTTTTTGTTTTAAAACCGTGTTTTAAAATGAAAACAGTCCTCGTCTACACTGGCGTTTCCACACCGTTTCAGAAACGATCTCCGTCTACACTACAAGGTCGAAAACCATGTCACATGACCGTTCGTGCACACTGGGCATGCGCGGACAAGTGTAAACAGTTGCCTCTTGCGCATGTAGATAGCTTAGAGTTATAGAGTAGCTTAGAGCTGTAGAGTTTAACTGCAAAATGGCTGCTAAAAATGACAACAAAGCCAGCAAAGATTGCAGTTCAGTCTCCATGTTATTGTTTACACGGTCGTCAAGGATACGCAGAGTGAATGTGGAAAGCAACGCCATCCAATTTCAAAAGTCCCGGCGTTTTCAAACTAAACGGGGTCAGCGTAGTGTAAACGACAGGCGTAACCATAGCAAAACGTAAGTGTTTTAAAACGAAAACGTACTAGTGTAAACGGGGCCTGAGATAAATTAATTAAAGGGGTAAGTTGGAACAAGAGTGAATCTCACAAGGCTTGTAGTTTATTTATGATATAATAGTTTTTTAATCATTACTGAGATCATTCTTTTGATTTTGGGGTGAAATATGACGTAGTTTTCATGTGATTCATCCATGAGAAATTATATTCTGTTAAATGATATGCCAGCCAACTAAAAGGAGCCTTCAACAGATTTACAGCCAATCTAATTTTTAGTAAACTGTTGAATCTCCTCAAACAGTCAACATGACAAGATTATAATGAAGAGAACAGATGCCCTCTCAGAGCTGGCAAATGTCAGATGAGGGAGAATGTTATTATAAAATCTATCGTACTTTCATTACAACTGAGGCTGCAGTCATGCTAGTATTATGAGCTGAAGTTTACCCTTGCTTTTTACCTTATGCCCTCCAAATGCCAACCAGCCACTATCCATTTCAGTGTAGTGGCAGAATCCATCAGCGAGCAATAACTACGGACAGAGTGTTTCATCAAATTATAGCAATATTCTGGCAGCAATAACAGCCATGCCCAAGCAAAACCAACACCTCAGCTAGCCGAAAAAAACATCCATGAATAACTCACCACGAAAATACAAGTGGATTCTAAGAACGACTGACAAATGTACTTATTTCAACATCACCCGAATTATATTAGTGAATTTTGGATAAAAAAAAAAAAACAGGAACTGGACAGATGTTCCAATCCCTGCAAACATGTCCATAATCTCACTGCCTCGTGTTCTCTCGTCCAGAAAGTGACTGTGCCCTGCCTGTGTTCATTTACGATATCTAACTATGAATGAAATCTCTCTGTACACTCAATGTGACCTACTCTGCAGTATGCATTTGCTTTTGCGAAATTAGAGATGTTTATGCGTGTGAGGAATGTGACGTGTAAGGCGTGACTGTCGGTGCATGGCCGTGCGTGTGTGTGTACGTGTGAACGCATGCATATATCTTCGTCTCTCCAGGGACAATGATGTAGTTGGGGGTAATAATGTATATTCCCCATAGACCTGCATGGGCTAGAGTGGCTACCAGTCTTCCCATCGCACCCTCTTTACATCGTGCCTGCGGGTCGGACACACCCTTGTGACCTTTTTTGCCTGAGTGACCTCTATACGATTCAATTGAAACAGCACATGAGCGGTAGCAAGCAGGTATGTGAGTTTTAATAGGGCTTAGCATGGAGATGATGACCAATCTGTTGCAGGTCACTTCTGACCTTTGAGGAATAATTTATTTTGCTATATTCATTGAAAGTCTCTATTTTCCCCCCTCAGTCTGGATTCTTTAAGAATTCCTGAGATTTTATTTTGTAATCTGATGCGCTGTACGGCCTCTTCTGAATGTATCGACAAAGAGGTTCTCATCATTGCTATGGCATTCTACCGATCGTCTTGATCCTGTAAATAAGGCATGTGACTTTAAGGAGGCATGATGGCATTTCTCATCTGGTGTCATAGAGCGCTACGGTGATGCGTATATTTGTAGGCCAACCCGGAATTTAACATCACCTTGGTTCCCTCGGCAAAAACCCAATAGGATTTTTCCATTGGCTTTTGGATTATTGCAGAAAATGAGCTCTGTGACCAACAAAGGTTTATGATTCTTACAGGTTTTGTACACAAAACCGTATGACCTTTGTTGCCAGAATACAATTGCCAGAAAAAAATAGCTAAACGTTAGACGTGTAAACGAACATCAGTGCCACCCTCGGTAATATCGCATTTATGCCATGTTGTAATTACCATAATTTCAAGATGACAACACATGACGTTCTACTCGGAGCTGTTCACATCCTTTGACTGGGAATTATGCATTTCTATGTGTAACCTGTCCTTTTCGACCTGCCCCGAGCAGGATTTGAACCGGCATCTCCAGCATGGGAGGTAGGCGTGCAAACAAGGACGCTAAAGGCCCATCTCTAGCATGCCTCTTGAGATCAAGGAGTGAGGTTTACTAGCTGGGTTTCATTACACTCACCCCCCTAAACCTCACTTCCATCTGGTTAACGGCACCAATGTAACTGATCTTGCTTGACCTGCTCTGAGTGGGATTTGAACCGGCATCTCCGGCTTGGAAGGCGCGCACACTAACAAGGATGCTAAAGACCAGTCTCTAGCATGCCTCTTGAGATCAGGGGAGTGAGGTTTACCCACACTGCTCTTACTAGCTGGCTTCCATTACACTCACCCCTCTAAACCTCACTCCCATCTGGGTCACTGCACCAATGTAACTAGTCTTGCTCGACCTGCTCTGGGGTGCGTTTCCCAAAAGCATCGTTAGCCAACTATGGTCACAAGTTCCATTGAACTCTATTGGTAACGATGGAACTTGCGACCATAGTTGGCTCTGGGAAACGCACTCCTGAGCGGGATTCGAACTGATGTCTCTGGCATGGGAGGCGGATGCGTTAACAAGGATGGTAAAGACCAGCCTCTAGCATACCTCTTGAGATCAGGGTAGTGAGGTTTACCGCACTGCTAGCTGGCTTTCGTTAAACTTACCCCTCTAAACCTCACTCCCATCTGGGTCACGGCACCAATGTAACCGGTCTTGCTAGACTTGCTTTGAGTGGGATTTGAACCGGTGTCTCTGGCATGGGAGGCGGGCATGCTAACAAGGACACTAAAGACCAGTCTCTGGTATGCCTCTTGAGATCAGGGGAGTGAGGTTTACCCACACTGCTCTTACTAGTATGCTTCCGTTACACTCACCCTCTAAACCTTACTCCCATCTGGGTCACCGCACCAAATGTAAACGGTCTTGCTCGACCTGCTCTGAGCGGGATTCGAACTGGTGTCTCCGGCATGGGAGGCAGACGTGCTAACAAGGATGCTAAAGACCAGTCTCTAGCATACCTCTTGAGATCAGGGGAGTAAGGTTTACCTGCACTGCTCTTATTAGCTGGCTTCCATTACACTCACCCCCCTAAACCTTACTCCCATCCGGGTCACGGCACCAATGTAACCGGTCTTACTCGACCTGCTCTGAGCGGGATTCTAACCGGCGTCTCCGGCATGGAAGGTGGGTGCACTAACAAGGACGCTAAAGACCACAGTCTCTAGTGTCTGTCGCTAGTGTGCCTCTTGAGATCAAATGAGTAATCTCAAGTAAGCTTTTTACAAGTTGAAATCTCATAATTATGGTAACTATGACATGGCATGAACACATTCAGTTTTTGTTTAAAAAGCATTTTTCCGTTTGAGTTAGAATAATTCGCAAGAGCATGATTATAAACACAGTGAGGCTTGTGAAAGCGACTAGTAAGTAGATGAGTTTTCCTGTTCGGCATGATGACGTTTAATGTCCCCAAAAAACTCTGTAGTCCCATTTAGCCATTTGTTAGCCTTTTTCAAAACATGTAAAAGCTTTTTAAAATATCAGAAGGGGGGTATTACTGACTTGAAAATATCTTTAGCTTGTGTTAACCACAGACCTTATTTCAGGTATTTAACCAAACACCCATTGATTTCAGGATGATGTAAGCGGAGGTGCTAAAATGCTAACTTGTTTCCGGCCTACAAAAATACATAATCTCTTCTGCACTCTATTCTGCAAAAGTTAACGTTGGGCCACATTCCAGTGTCTCCTGTTGCCTGGGCATGCTTGTCTACAGCGGATTGAGAGGGTTAATGCCTGATGCACATGACCGGGAGATTATCGCGTTGGCTTTTGGGGGTTAGTTTTCTGACTAAAACATCATATCTCCGTCTGTTTTTGAAAAGAGCTTTGTAAAATGATGTTATCATGCTTTGTGCCTGGTATCTGATGGATTTTCCACATGCAGATGGACGTTTGCCTATTGAATCCATTATATAAGTAGACTTGTATCCAACTGTAGATGATTGTGCTCTGTAATCCAATGTAAGAGCTTGAAAATGTCCAACCGAAGGGTGAAAAAGGGCTCGGATGGGAGTCTGTCTCCTGTTGTGGTTTATTTGAAGAGCATAGAAGAGGAAATCACCTCTGGGTCCCACCTCTGGTTTGGTGTCTTGTGAGGAAACTTTCTACATTTACAGTAAGATTCAGACTCGTTCTGTACTTTATTTAGATACTAGAATCGAAATCTTGAACAATCCGAGGAGCAGTCGGGTGCATCGGTTTCAGCATCTTGTGTACACGTATGCGTAGTTTTAACTGTGAAATGCACTTTATTTTTTTGATGAGAAAAGGCACAACAAATTACTTATCTGCAAAACAATATTATAAGAATTATAATCAACATGCACTAATTAACATTGTATTACATTGTGTTAATGTGTTGTATATTTTTCCAAGGTGTTGGTTGTATACTTTTATTGCTTTGGTTAGTTTAATGAACTGAAAGATCTTGTTAATTTTGTATTAAAAAGAATGTGCTGTGCATTAAAAATATCCTCGCCTGGGTTTGTTCACACTTGCACATCAATTGGCCGAGTGCCTCAAATCCACTGTTGCCATGGCGATCCCAGTCTCAGCTGTACTGTTTCCATAGAGACATGAGGCTCGGAATCAAAACTGTCCAGTTTCCATGACAAAGGCACGGGGGGCAGGAACGGAGAGCAATTTAACGTGATTCGTCAGATTTTTATTGTCGCGAGACAGCGCCGACCACCGCACACATGCATGAAGACACCAGACATTACCGAGAAAACACATTTCGGGTAGTTTAATCAAACACCTCGGGCCAGTTCACACAAATATAATTACTGACCTCAATGTTTCTCAACATACAATAAACTTTCATGCAGAAACGTCTGTTTTTGATGACCACAACATGCTTTTTTATCCTTAGTTCCAGTTACTATTCACTACATACAGTATGTCCATATCATTTATTAACAAGTGTTGCATTAAAAAGCTTTAGAAAAAATGGAAAAAAGCATCATAAGTGGTAGTTCAGGGAAAAGACTGACTATCTTAGTATTCCATAATGCAGACGGCCTATTACGCCTTTATTAAAATGCATCAAGATCATTTGTGTATGGGAAATGCAATGTTATTGTTCCCAGGTAAATTACTGAGTGAGTGTCTGTGAATATTGTGCATTAGTATTTTTAGTCAGACCAATCATTGTCCTCTAGCTCAGATTCGTCCTCAGAGTCACTGTATTCCACAGCGATGCGGCGAGACAAGATCGTGGCGACATCATTGCCCACCGGTTCTCGTTTTGCCTGCTGTTCCTGTTGCTCTTGAACTTTTTTCAGCTGGATACCTGCAGTACAAACAAACACACACACACCATCAACAACTCATTTATTTTCAATGACAGATGAACATGCGATGTGGGCATGTCAGGCAACTTTATAGAAGTTTAACTTTCTGCAAATGAGCAAAGTAGTGAAGTCAGTGGAGCTCCCATGATCCATCTCCTGTGAGATACTGTGGTCCAGTGTAGGCGAGACAGAGAAGTTAATGTTACAGGGTTTCACTGTTCTATATGATTCGTTTCTGCCCACATGCAGGGATATAAATAAGAATAGGATGCGTGGAAAACAGAAATTGTCAGGCGTTTGATTCATGCTTTTACTGTTCGTCTTGTTCATCGTATAATGTATTATGAACTGCTGCAATTTATAGTCAGTTGGGGTCAGTACGATTTTTTTTTTTTTTAATTAATACTTTCATTAAGCAAGGATGCAGTAAATCGATCAAAAATGACAGTAAAGACATTTATAATGTTACTGTAAAGCTTATGAAATCTACCCATGATCAAAAAACAAGATGTTTATGTGTGAAATGGCTATATTCATAAACTAAAAACACTTCATACCCATTCTTATAGCAGCGAGCAGGTCGCTGCGAGCATCGTTCGTGGGTTGGGCCTCATTAGGCACAGAGGGCCGTTTGGGAGTGATGGATTGGGCTGCACTGGTGGGAGGGGGTGGGGCTACTGGTGGAGGAGGGGCAGCCATTGGTACAGAGGTAGGTGGAACAGGTGGGGCATAACCAGCGACTGCTCCCATTGGTCCTAGATGGCCTGGTGGCGGGACCGGTCCCATGGGCGGCATAGCAAAAGCAGTTTGTGCTGATGGGATGACAGCAGGTGGTGGAGGCGGTGCCCCAGAATTCATGTAATCCACACTGTCAAGAGAGGAAGAGGGAAAGAAAACATGCTTTTTCACTTCCTTCAGTATAAACTGATGCTATACAAAATTCAAAAGTAAAAAGTATAACTGTATAGTGAAATCATGAATGCATGTCACCAATTTGTTGACCATTAGGTGGCAGCATTTGTAAATACCTACTGTGGCATTTACAATATAGACCAGGGGTTTTCAAACTTTCTGACGCCAAGGATGACCAAATCTACTTATCCCCTTGCAGAAAGGCCCCTTTACTAACATATAGGCTGCGTCCGAAATTGCATACTCTCTTGAGTATGTACTTATTTTGAATAAGTAATCACTTCACGACAGATAAAAAAGTTCATTCTATTTAATATGAATGTGTGTAGTATGAATGTAATCCGGACTTACTACATTCGCCATATTGTCATTATCATGTGACCTACCAACGTCAGTTACGTTGCTTCACACTTCAGAATCTCGCCAGAAGTAGTAGGTCATCTGGGTACTTTTTGTCTACTCTTTTATGAGTACTATGAATTCGGACATACTTCTTTTGTCACATACTGCTTCTCGCCAACTATATAGTAGGGAAGTATGTGATTTTGGATGCAGCCTTACAGACAGCTCCAAATGTATATATATAATGTTTAAAAAAAAAAAAAAAAAAAAAAATATATATATATATATATATATATATATATATAAATAATGTTAAAATATATATTATTTATATACATATATTTAATAACCATTTTTATTTCACAAATAAGTTTTTTAATTTTTATAACGTATTATATTTTAATTTTTAAAATAATTCTGGATAGATTTAAAATCTCATGATTTCTAAACAGTCTTCGAAAAGTAATAATAAGTAATAATATTAAGTAATATTATATTAACTATATTAAGTAATATATTAAGTAATATTATCAAATTTGTTTAATGTAAAAAAAAAAAAGTCATAAATATCTTAAGAAATCTTACAGATTCCAGAGCATGATTTAGAATCATTTGTTCAAGTTTGTTTATAACTAATTGATAAATCTAAATAAAAATAACAAACCTGTAGTCGGCAGGTGGGAGGGTCATAGAGCCGTTAATTGTGTTTGATGCTGGTGGAGGGGGCGGAGCCTGGTGCGGACGACCCAGTGTGCCAGAACGGTATGCCATAGGCCCTCCCCGGTATTCCTGGTCCATGGTCATTTGGGTATGAGCTGACAGGGCCGCCATGCTGGGCGGAGGCCCAGAGTAAGTGTGGGCGTGGCCAGCGTGGTTGGCCATGGAGAGATAACCGTGATCTCCGTGATCTCCATGAGACCTGCATGAATTATGAATTAGATTAGATGAAACTGAGTTTATATATATGTGCACTTAAGTGCATGTAGCCCATGTTACCTGTGCTCTGGGGACATGATGCCCTCCGTGGAGCCTCCTCTGTGCACAGTGTGGGAATGTCGATGGTCAGGTCTCAGTTCCTTATCGAAGGCCATCATGTTCCATTCCTGCCTGCGGTTTCGAGCTTTTCGCACCTTTTTCACCTCCCTCTGCAGTGTGCCATCCACACACCGTCTCTGCTCCTGTCGCAAAGTATCAAAGGACAAAGAGATGTTTAATTATCACATATACGCCTCATGAACAAACATTATACTAGGTTTCCGGCAAAATGCTGCCTAATGGGACACAGCCAGTTGGAATTTTTGATGTTTAATATACATTTATGTGGAATAGGAAGTTTGACAAATGATATTTCACCGTGTACAGTACCATTTAATTTAACAAAACGTTTGTGCTTGATAAGATTTTTTTAATGTTTTTGAAAGAATTTTCTTATGCTCACCAAGGCTGCATTTAGTTAATCAAAAATACAGTAAAAACAGTAATATTGTGAAATAATATTACAATTTAAAATAACTATTTTCTATTTGAATATATTTTTAATGTAATTTATTCCTGTGATCAAAGCTGAATTTTCAGCATCATTACTCCAGTCTTCAGTGTCACAGAATTCAGTGTTCAGAACACAAATTCAGTATTCCTCTCTTGAAATCATTCTAATATGCTGATTTGCTGCTCACGTAACAATTCTCACAGTATTTTTGAGAAAACCGTGATATATTTTTTTCAGGATTCTTTGTTTAATAGAACAGCAATTATTGAAATATTTATAACATGTCAAGTTTGATCAAATGAATGCATCCTTGCTGAATTAAAGTATTCATTTCTTTCAAAACATATATATTACTGACCCCAACAAAAACTGGGTGGGACAAAAACTCAAGAGAGAGGGAAAAAGAAGAAGAAAAGGGTGTTCAACCTTCTGTCGTCTCTTCTCTTTCCTCTTGTCTTCTGTGTCCTGCAACATCTTCTCCTTCCACAGGTCAAAGAAGTAGGAGGGATCAGTGTAGAACTTCAGTCCTTCTTTATCATCATCTCTATGGCAACAAAAACGAAAAACACTTTATTTTCGTGATTGATTTTGGTTATCCAAAGCTATTTTAAATCATTTCTCTCAATTAGTCTTTCAATAAAGCAATGAGTTCGGTAGATTTGGTTCTGAATACATTTATGTAACCATTCCCATTCAGAATGCCAGTTGCTGGATTGCTTTTATGGACCTCTTTAGAGGAGAAAAGGATTTTAAAAGCATCTTGATGCATCTTTTCTGAGTGGCTGCTTTTCCAAAAGTGCGATTAATTGGCCATTAATCATTTATGCAAAATCTCCAAAAACTTTGTTAACTGCATTCAGCCGAACAGACAGAAAAAGATGAGTCAGAGCACAGCCACTGTCCCTTGAAATGTTCCCTCCACACATTCAGCATTAGATCTGTTTAAGTATTCATGAGTGGCCCATATTCACTACCTTGAGAGCGAGCGTTCACATGAACTACATCTGCCAGCTTTAAGTATTCATAACTGCTCTATATTCCTTAATCAGACTTCAGACTGACAGACTTCAGAAGACAGATTTAAGGATTACATTCATCATCTTCACATTGTTTTATAAGTACCATTTCTAATACATATTAATGTTTTAGGAAAGGATTAATACATTATTTATTTCTGGTATATTCAATGGTATTTTCTGACCGGTCTAATCTGTCGAGGCAGTAAAAGAATAATATATAAAGTTTAAAGGCAAGATCAGGTTTTTTTTGGATTATATGTACAGTAAATGAAATGCTGTATCAGAGATGATTTCCTATTTGCATAAAACTCAGAAATGGCTGTGCATGGGATTAAAAAGCTGGCTATGTATGATTACACAGATGGAGAAAAGACCAATAACAATTTAGTATGCAAATATTACAAAGAATAAGCTTTAATTTAAATTAATAAAGATACATAAAAAAAATATTTTAAATATTATTGTACTAAAATTGTTTATAAAAAGAATACATACATTAAAATAATAAGAATTGTTACACAATTGTTTATACAATTTAAAAAAAACGACTGAACACCAAAGACTGACATTGTTTGTATTATTTGTTATGTTTATTAAGTTTTACCCATTGGGACGGTGATTACAGTTTTTACTATCCTTGTGGGTACATTTGTTCCTAAAATCTGACCCAAACATGCATAGACATACCTGTATGGTGAGAGAATATTAAGAGGAGGTGGTTTATCACTCAGATTGTACATCTCCGTCACCGGGTTCGGTATGCTGCTCTTGGACACCACCTTCTGGTCCTGTACAGTAGAGCTTTTAAAAGCCTTCCTCATGTTTATGTCCTGAAGAGAGACTGCACAGGGTGAAGGAGAGAGAGAGAGAGAGATTGATTACACCTGCGCTCCAGAGTGTGTAAAGTAAACTCCAGTATTGATCTTTTAATTGAAAAAAGAGATGTGAGGACACGCTTTAGTCTGGGTAAAAGAGATGTGGAGTGCAGAAAATTTTTGCATTATTTATTTTTTTGTTGATTTTCGGTTTGGAGGAATACAGTGGTATTGATCTCACACTGGAGCCATGTAACCTCAGAGATTTGTTTTAGGACAAATTGAGATGCCGCCGTGTATTAAAGGATGACCCTGAGCCCTTGTTTCCCAGAAGCAGACTCACCCTCCTCAACTGTGGAGTCCAGCTGCGTGACCTTGACGGCAAGTCGGTCAATCCGATCCTGCAGAGAGTTCGCCCGCAAATAAAACATGTTTGCCTCGTTGAAGAGTTCTCCGAATATGTCTTCAGCATGTTTACCTTTGAGATAAGAGGAGAATAAGGTTAATAAGGAATAAGGAGAACAAGGAAAAGTTTCATTTGTGAGGAAAACAGATAAAGATAAAAAGGAGAATATATATATATATATAATGAATATATTTAATATATATTTCATCTCACACTCTTCAATGACACTCCTTGGTCCTTGGTATACAAGTACACTTTCAACAAAACTTTATAAGGGTCAAAATAATTTGTTTGACATATGATATATATTATGATGATACTGGTTGTAACATAACTTAAATATTTAACCAATAATAATTTAAACTAATATTTAATATAGTTACATAAAGTGCCCATAGTTGATTAAATTATATAAATTATTCATTTTATTCATAGTTATATCAGTGTGTTTTTATATATATATATATATATATATATTAAGTAGGGATGCACCGATGTATCGGCCGCTGATATTTATCGGCCGATTTTTGCTCAATTTACAACCATCGGCATATTGGCTGTAGCAGGAAAAAGGCCGATATAACAAACCGATGGTTTATTAATTAACTGCGTGAAGGAACTGAGCTGTATAATGACTGTTGCTAATCCTAGCGCTGCTGTCTGTGCTTTAAAGTTAATCAAATAACAAAAGATCACACACTATTCTTGACTAAATAACTTTTCTAACTTCATTAGTGTAGCGGACCCCATCCGAATGATGACCAAACCTTTACTGATCTTTTATAAAGTTTATTGCGTCCGTTTTCACTCCAAACAAATCACCACAAAGCTAAACACTACAGAGCACAATACAGATCTTATGCCTTTTCGGGGGGTGCTTAATAAACTGACAAACTTTAAATATGCAAAATAACTCTGAAGATCTGCGTGCTCTCCTCAGACCGTAGACGAGAACACCCGTCAAAATAAGAGTCCCGCCATAGTAAAGGAGATCTCATACATATTTAAACTTACAAAAAAATATTAAAACGTATACAAAAACAAATTAGAAGATCAATCACAATAAAGTCTGTTACAATAAAGAAGGATTAATATGTATATAATTTATACAGTGAAGAATATGCAGTGCTATTTTACATTTGTTTACTTTATTTCTGTACCTGAAAACTATTAAACCTACCTAAAAAGCACCGTTTATTTCATATATATCTTTGTTCTGTTGTCTTTATGTAGGCCTGCTGAATGTTAAATGGATCCAATCCATGTTCATTAAAAATTATTTGATGATGCAGCAATAAACCTGCTAGTATATTTTAATGCAGGTGTTTTTGAACTTTGCTTATTTAAAACATGATCAAAATACTATCTATTTTGATGACAAAATTTCAAATAAGAGAGGAAGTGACAAATATCGGTATTGGCCAATAATTGTTTGTTATTATCGGTATCGGTATCGGCCCCAAAAAATCATATCGGTGCATCCCTAATATTAATTACTAAATTATTAATTAACTATTAAAATCTAGCTTTTTTCTGCATTTAAATATGAGTTTTCACATGCATAACATACAGCAAATACTGAACATTAAGGACAGAAAATATAAATGAGCTACATTTACATTCTGTTCGAGAAAACAAGGTGGAGAAATGTTTAAAAAGAAAAACAAAGAATACACTTCAACCTCAACTGAGGCTATTAATAACTGCCATGTTAAACAAAAGCACACGGGAAAATATTTACAGGAAGGAAGAGTGTCTGTTCCTTACAAATTCCTGGCTTATGACCCAGTGCACACACACACACATATATACACCACAGATCATGCACTTACACTCCCTACAACAGCACTACACCCACCAACACATGAAAAGCATGTTTCCAGACATGCACAAACTATTTTTGTCTCACGCACACATCGTCTAAAGCTTTCCCTTCAAGTCCACTGGGCTGTCATTTATATTTAATCCACACAGCTGCTACTGAAAGGCCGTCTCCTTCTACAGGCATCCACTAAACAGCACTAGCAGAGGCACAGTAAAGACACTTCAGGGGATTTCAGGGGTCAGCTGGGGAGTTATGGAACAGGTGGACGAAAAAAAGAACAGAGAATGGATGGATGGGTAAATCAGTAGCTGAATACACAGAGAGAGACTTGCCGATTCAGAGGACATGTTTTCAAGATAATGGTCTTACATAATACAGACTGAGAGTCCCGTGAGTCAAGAGGAATTATTATTAAGAAGCTTCTCTTCAGCATCGTGAGCTTAAAATACCACTGGACCACTAAATTATAGACCACAAAGAATGGAAATACAAACCAAATGTTTAAAATGAATAAGAAATGGAACTTTTAGAGTAATATAATGGAATTTATAGTAAAAGCAAGTAAAAAATGTGAGTGCGAATCTCCGTGATCGCACAGGTTTGGTGGGTTCCCAGGGTGTTGCTATGTGGTTTTGAGTGGTTGCTACAACTACGTTCTTTCTTGTTGGTTATATACTGGCCCAAGTAAAAACATAACGGGGGGTGGGGTCCAGTTAGGATGATTCCAGTGACTCTAAACAGAGAGAGGACACCCCCCAGAACACAATCGCCTCAGGGACCCAGAAATGGTCCAAGGGGGCCAGATACCATCTAGCACAACTTTTGCGACAAAATAACCGAGAATTGTCCCCAAATGTTGCTAAATCTGAAAAAAGGGTCTTTATTACAGTATAGAAACCATAAAATATATTTTCTGCCTTATTCTGTAATAAAAAAAAAATTACATTGTATAAAATCCATGATGACTTAATGCAGAAGTGTTTATAGTATATAAACTAATCATAAAATTGTCATTAGAAAAATATAGGAAAATACAAATGATTGGTTATTATTCAGGAGTGTATTTGATTTCTCAGCCAATTAAAGGACTAGTTCACTTTTCAGAATTAAAATTTCCTGATAATTTACTCACCCCATGTCATCCAAGATGTTCTTTTCTCAGTCGAAAAGAAATTAAGGCTTTTGAGGAAAACATTCCAGGATTTTTCTCCATAAAGTGGAGTATTAATGGGGTACAACGGGTTGAAGGTCCAAACTGCAGTTTTAATGCAGCTTCAAAGTGCTCTACATGATCCCAGTTGAGGAATAAGGGTCTTGTTTAGCAAAACGATCAGTCATTTTCTAAAAAAAATGAAAATTGATATATTTTTTAACCACAAATGCTTGTCTTGCACTAGCTCTGTGATGCGCCACACATTACATAATCACGTTGGAAAGGTCACACGTGATGTAGGCCGAAGTACCGCGGTAGGGCGAAAAACTCCATCTCATTTTCTCCTCCAACTTCAAAATCATCCGACATCATTGTTTTACCGTTTTTTTGTAAAGGTCGTTTGACTTAGTCTTTGCATGTTCGCTTTGTAGACTATGGATCAGTACTTCTGCCTACGTCACTGTAGCGTCTGTGGTGGATCAAAATCATCAATACAACTATAAATTAAAGAAAGCTTTTAACGTTTGACCTCCTTCGGATAACTCATAGACCATGGCTCCGGCAGGTCTAGATGAAATGACCCTATTGGCATCTTTGTTGCCTCCATTGAAGAGAAGCAGGAGGCCTTCTTACCAGCTCCGGGGACTTCAAAGTCACCCGTGCTTCACCCCACATGGCGCTAAGTGCCATGTGGCATATCCGAGACACTGTGAAAACCTAATACACATCACACACACATATACAGAGACACAAACACACGTTTGGAGACTGTATCTACATTTAGCCTCAAAATATGACTATGCCAAAGTGTACCCATTGCTGTATTCAAGTGAACATGCATGTATCCATATTATATATCCATCCATACAGTAACTGTGACTGTAACTGTAGTTTCACTCTAAACGGTATATTCAAGTATAAACTGTATCTCTCACTTTTATGTCTTTGACATCCGACAAGTTTGGTCTCATTGTAAAGCTCTCTTTATGCCCTAATTGACAATGTATGTCACGTTACTGTAAAATGCATTGTTCTATTTTTAATGGTACTTCGAAGAAAATGTACTCAGACCTGACACTTCATAAACCATGCAAATGAGATCATAAATGGAGACAAAGAAAAAGTTTGCCCGCCAAACTTTCACCCTCGCCATTGGCTGGCGCTTCCAAGGAGGTGTTTTGGCTTGTTTGTCCTTAAAAAGACAACCACACGCAGGTTTCTTTTGTCTCTCGATTGTCTTTCGATTGTCCCTCACCACCTCACGCACGTCTCTCCCGGACGTCTCGGCGACTGCGCTTCCATCACGCACTCCTCTGCTTCTTCGGGACGACCATCTTTTTGGCACAAGTTTTCTTTTGTCAAGCCTCCGTCATCCTCCATCACCTAGGAGACGGACTCTCTCTTCTTTATTTTCCGGTTATCTTACTCTTAAGTTAAAACCTTGTTTGAAAATCCCGCCGAGAACCCTGCCTCGGAGAAGGACCAATCGCTCTAGCCGCACGCATTGAAACTCCTGCAGAAAGACAAGCAACCGCAGCACCTGAACCTATGCAAGTATAGAACCATTCTTTTCGAAGCGTTTTAAGCTCCATGCGTAAGCTGAGTTTCCTTGCTGGCTCTCAAAGGTTTAACTGTTTGTAATTTGCCATTTTCTTTGATCACCTCTGTTTTCCTGCTTTTACTTTCGCTTTTGTATATATGTGTATTATTTGTGCATATTTAGCCGTATAACGTAGCCCATGTATTCGTAGTTTCGTATATTAAATGCATTATATTCATGCTCGATTGCCTCTGTTGCTCATTCAACAAACCAGGTCTCTTCTACGTTTGATTCTGCAAAACTGCTTTACGCTTTAATGCTATAATAGGAAGTTATTCTCGTGGCCAGAGACTAACTTCCTTTTATAATAGTTTATGAGAAAACTGATGGTTTGCTGGACAAACTAGGATAGTCTTTCTCAAACAACTATTGAACTAGACCTAATCATATATGTAATTAATTCGTTGTAATTAATTCACAATATATGTGCATAATTCCCTCTTTGGTCGATCTATATTATAATTAATCATAGCGCGTTATGACTTAATTATATATATATTTCACCCATAATTTGAGCTAATTGATTAAATACCTGTAAATTCTCTACATCACGCATGACCTTTGTAACGTGATTACGTAACGTAGTGGCACATCGCAGTGCAGGACAAGCATTTGTGGTTGAAAAGTATATAAATTAAAAAAAATTTTGTTGAAAATGACTGATAATTTCACTAGATAAGACCTTTATTCCTTGGCTGGGATCGTGTAGAGCACTTTGAAACTGAAACTGAAATTTGGACCTTCAACCTGAAGAAGACTATATGGAGAAAAATCCTGGAATGTTTTCCTCAAAAACCTTAATTTAGAAAGAAAGACATACACATCTTGGGGGTGAGTAAATTATCAGGAAAGTTTAATTCTGAAGTGAACTAATCCTTTAAAAGCAAGAGATAAAAAAACAAACAAAACCGGGGTCGGGGGAAAAAATAGTATCACATTTGACATTTCTGTCCCTCTCACTTCTGAAATGATAGCTACACACCTGGTCCTTAGTAATTCTAATTAGCTTAATTCAACAACAATAGACACTAAGTCCCTAATTAGCCAGGTAAACGTGCGTGTTAAAGAAAGAAAGGAACAAGGTAACTTACTGAGACTGCTGAGTTGACGTATGATGGCAGAGAGAGTGTTGTTCATCACACACTCCAGCTCGCTGCCGATGCCCTCCGGTAACACCCCGCGGCACAGGTGCCTGGGCTCAATGTTTCTCTTCACCAGCGGCATGACTGACCCTTATACAGCCGCAGCGCTCTACCTGTCCAGACAAAACACAAACACTGTATTTAAAATCACACACATGTGCACAGACTGCTGCTGAAGCATGAAGGCAAGGTCCATCTATCATGTTTACTCAGTTTTCAACTGTATTTGGATGAAGCTCATATTATATAACAGACACCCACACACTGAGAGAGAGTGAACGTTCAAATGAAACTGGGACAGTTGGAGATCAAGAAAAGGGAACTGAGTTACTCAGATTTTGGTTAACCCTCTTACACTGGTCAAAACCTACACTGACCTGTGACTCTGAAATCACACTCCTAATGTTCAGCACAAATGAAGCTCAATCAATCCCAACACAAACAGAAACACAGACTATAACTCCCTCCACATGCGTCCTAGTACGGCAGGATTACAAAGCATTAAGAAAAGAAGATACAGTCAAAGTAATCCTGTTCATCATCCGAGCTGCCCAGCTGTAGATCAAAGGACAAGAATTGCAAACTGATCATTTGTTTCCACATTTCTATTGATCAAAAAATTCTGAGAAGAAAAAGACATATCACACCATGCACAAAAAACAAGCAGCACAACTATTTCCAACAGTGATTATAATAAGAAATGTTTCTTGAACAGCAAATCAGCATATTAGAATGATTTCTGAAGGATCATGTGACACTGAAGACTGGAGTAATGATGCTGAAAATTCAGCTTTATATCATCGGAATAAAGTACATTTTAAAACATATTCAAATAGAATTTTTTTTTTACAATATTACTGTTTTTACTGCATTTTTTGATCAAATAAATGCAGCCTTGGTGAGCATTAAAGACTTCTTACAAAAACATTAAAAATATGTAATATAATATAATATTTATAGTTAGAGTTCCCTATAGATTTAATTCTTATTAATTAGTTATTCTTACTATTTATTATTTTTTCCCATATTACCTTTTTCCCATATTGTCTCTGCACATCTTTACATCATAAAAAATGTTATATATAAGATTATATATATATATATATATATATATATATATATATATATATATATATATATATAAGATTAAAATATATATATATAAGATTATTTATAAGATTGCAAAAACAGAACCATAATAAAAAAGTTAATTTACTGAATATGTTCAGTAATGTAAAGCAATGTAAATATTATCTATTATGTAGTTATTCATATTAAATACAGTCTATGGTGTGACTGATGCAAAATATTGCTTGGCATGCAAAACATATGATTTATATGATATTATATATTTATATTTTATCCACAACATGTCTATGTATGACACAAAAAATGTGCATTTCCATTGTCCTCGCTCACATAAGTAGCCTAACTAAGCCATATCATCTGGTTCAACTGGACGCCATGACAGAATGCTCCCATCTGTGGAAGAATAACCCCCACATTGATTGGCCAGCTGAGAGGCCATCTGCTGTGTGATTGGCTAAGGGGGGGTTGAAAGTTAAAGATTAAGGACAAGAACAAAGGGATGGTGAGACAACATCTCAGAGGTCATCTTATCTGCCTGTTTCCCTGCTTCCTGTTTTCCAGCTCCACACCCAGCTCTCCACTTCCTGTTCCTCTCTGTGTCACATCTCTGACTTCCTGTCGTCCCAAACAGCCAGAACAATGATGCAGTTGGGGTGTGAAGAAAGTTTCACTCACACACAATCACAACACTTAAAAAATAACTGCTATGTAACCGCTAAGAAAGTTTCACTCACACACAGTCACAACACTTAAATATCTGCTATGTAACCGCTTACTTCCTCCCATTTCCCGCTTGTACAATATAAACAACTATGAATACAACTTGTAACTACTCCCTGAAGCCAGGCCCAGGTGGAATCCACTGACCTTTTCGCCTTTTCTACACTGATTTTGTAGGAAAATCTGCGGAATGCCATAAAATATATAGTTCATGAAACTCTTCCGATCAGCTGATTGATTCACTTAAAGCCAATTGGTCATCTAATCATTCTGTTTTGTTCTGTCTACGTAACTAATTTATTCCTGACTTTAAATCGAATCAGTTCATTGCAGCGCACTACTGGACTTCGCTTGCCCTCCACCTTCCCCAGCACCACCTGCCTAGATCTGCTCTGGGGGTTTCTCCTTATGTTTCCTTGCAGCAGCCTAAATTCTAAATTCACTTCAATGTTTATTCAATACCATTTCACTGATATATATATATATTTATTTATAAACTATATCAAAGCATTAAAGGTGCAATATGTAAGATTTTTGCAGTAAAATATCCAAAAACCACTAGGCCAGTGTTATATATTTTGTTCACTTGAGTACAATATCCCAAATGTTTCCAACTATTTGTAAATCGCGAGAAAATTGCAATTTTAACCGGGACGTGTGAGGAGTCGCCTGTCAATTGCGTCATACCCGCGTTACCCTCAGTTTCCGGTTTTATTTTGTAGAAATCATGGAAACACCAAAGACGCTTTAATATATTTTAATATGTTTTAATAGACAAGGTAACAACTGTTTGGTTATGTTTATAGACAGAAAACTAATTGTTGTTATATAGCTCAACACGTTTAGTCTTATTGTTTAAATCTAATTTTCTTGATTTTTTGCGAGTACCATGCTTTTACTATGCCTCAGAGATTTTGTCAAGTAGCTAACATAGCATAATCAGATGCAGCTTCATTTTTAGTAACAGTAATACAGAATTTTCTCCATCATACAATACGTTTTAAAATTAATTACATGCCATTTATCAAGACAAGCCATCCAGCATTTAATATGATATTCTAAAATCGATCTATCTTACTGCAGTGTGTCTCAAACAAGTGTCTCAGAGCAGCCGCTGAGCGAACGCACAGAGTAACGTTATAACATCATTTTCAACACTCTCAAATGTATCTAATATGATAAATAGAGCTGTGTTATACCATACAACACTTGTGATCATACTAAAACATGATCAAGTATATTAGAGTCAGATGGCCATTCCAAACCGACAAGAATATTTTTGGTGCGCCAAAAAAACAAAATAACGACTTATATAGTGATGGCCGATTTCAAAACACTGCTTCAGGAAGCTTCGGAGCGTTATGAATCTTTTGTGTCGAATCATGATTCGGATTGCTTGTCAAACCGCCGAACTGCTGAAATCATGTGACTTTGGCGCTCCAAACTGCTGATTCGACACAAAAGATTCATAACGCTCCGAAGCTTCCTGAAACAATGTTTTGAAATCGGCCATCACTATATCATATCACTAAGTCATTATTTTGTTTTTTTGCCACACCAAAAATATTCTTGTCACTTTATAATATTATTATTGAACCACTGTACTCACATGAACTTAAATATGTTTTTAGTACATTAATGGATCTTGAGAGAGGAAATGTCATTGCTGGCTATGCAGGCCACACTGAGCCTTCGGATTTAATCAGAAATATCTTAATTTGTGTTCCGAAGATTAACAAAGGTCTTATGGGTGTGGAACGGCATGAGGGTGAGTAATAAATGACATTATTTTCGTTTTTGGGTGAACTAACCCTTTAAACTATTCAAAATTTTTAACGTAAACTCAACATTGAGTATAACAGAATTATTATTTAGTATATGGTAAAAATAGCAGAATTCCGCAAAATGGATTTGTATGGTAAAATGGAGAAGGGAGCTAAAAAAAAAATGTATTTAGCCAAAACATTTAATAAATGTTCATGCAGCATTGTGAATGATGTGTATATAAATCCTATGGAATTTTATTTCACACGGACCTGCATATAACACATTTAGAAACTGAACCTTAAAGGGTTAAGTTCAACCAAAACCGAAAATTGTCATTAATTACTCACCCTCATGTTGTTCCACACCCGTAAGAGTTTCGAAGCTTTACGAATCGCTTGTTTCGAATCAGTGGTTCGGAGCGTGTATCAAACTGCCAAAGTCATGCCCCCCAGTGGTGAACCACTGAAATTTCGAAACACTTATCACATAACGAAGCCTCGTTTACTGAAATCACGTGACTTTGCCAGTTTGATACACGCTCCGAACCACTGATTCGAAACAAAGGATTTGTAAAGCTTCGAAGCTTCATGAAGCGGTGTTTTAAAAATCGCCCATCACTAGATATTGTTGAATAAAGTCATTAGTTTATCTTTTTGGGGCACAAAACGTATTCTCATTGCTTCATACCATTAAGGTTGAACCACTGTACTCACATGAACTTTTTTAAATATGTCTTTCTGGGCACTGAAAGTGTTAATTATCTTGCTGTCAACGGAGGCCTCACTGAGCCATCAGATTTTATCAAAAATATCTTAATTTGTGTTCTGAAGATGAACAAAGGTCTTACAGGTGTGGAACGACATGAGGGTGAGTAATAAATGACAGAACTTTCATTTTTGGGTAAACTAACCCTTTAACAATGACTGTGTATTACATGCATAAGCACTGTAGTTTGTTACCATTTACCATAGTAACACTGTACAAGTGGCAACAAACTCCATAGTTCTTACACATTGCCTGCCAAACCTGTTCACTTTCCCTTTAAAAGTGAAAACGATAAACAAACAGCCCCACGCTTTGACCTCACTGCAAATATGCTATGGGGCCTCACACATGCACTCAGACACTGCTATTGTTGTAGTCTAATGAGGAACATGTCTGCGAGTGTTGTAATGTGTTCATTAAGTAAGCACACTATCTCTCTACGGAATTATAATTCTGCAGCGCACGGCAGTATGGACACAACCCACACTAATTACATAGTGCATTGAATTAAGACCGCGCCGGGAGGGGGGCCAGAGACACAGCGGAGACAAAGAGACGAGAATGTGAGTCTGAGTGGCATGAAAAGCAGTTTGTGAGATAGTTACACAGGAAACTGTTTCAGTTGGGAAGAACAGATCCAGAAAGAAGGGATGTGAGTGAAAGAGTGAATGAGTGAAAAAGTACAAGGGAGAGAGAGATGACGATGGGGGAGGGAGAGTGGCAGGGGACCTCAGGGAAGCCACTCTGAAAGGTTCTCGGGACAATAGCCCTTCGTTCACACGGCAACAGAGGAGCTCTCCCATGCATGTCCTGTTCCCTCCCCCAACCCCGTTACCCCCGCCAACCCACCCTCTTGGTCTTCTTCAAATAAAAGAAGCACTCCTGCCTCTCTCTCTCCTTTCAGCGGCCTTCTTTTTCCATAAGTCTGTGCCTACTCCAAAAACCACACACATACAGAGAAATTCAGACAGACAAAATAATACAAGCACATTTTGGGATGCTGTTTACAAATAAATAGTGTGCATCATAGCTGTTTACAGCCCTATCAGTGCTGCTGACAGGCTTTGATGTCCATCAGACCCATCCCGTGACCACAGGAGGCCACATCCTGTCCAAACTATCGAGGGAGAGACGCATCCACTCCCTAAACGCTCTTTGAAACGCAGAAAAGACAGGACGGCAATGCATTAGCTATTCATAACTGAAGTAAAGCGCATCTCTGCGCGTAAGACTACATTAATATTTAAATACGGATCACGTCATACATGATGAAGGTTTGTGAATGTCACGAGCCAGTGGTTCTGTGAGATTTCTGCGTAATGTAACGGCTGGGTTTATCTTAAAAAGCTCCAAAGCTTTTATTATTATTATTTTAACACTTTTGGGTGGAATTAATTAAGGTTTTGTTAATTACTAAACACTTGAAAAATGGAAAGTGGCTGAATTCTGTTATGTATTATATTCTCTGAGAACAGTTTGCTAGCAGAGCAGTTTCAGGCTTTACAGTGATTATGTGTTTCTGATTAAAAATGTATAAACTTTTTTTTTTATGTATTTTTCTTAGGAAGACTTACACGTCACGCAACGCTTGTTGTTATTATAACAATGTTATTATCATTATTATTAATAGTAATGTTAATAAGTAGAATATTAATAAGTAGAATACACACCAAAAATAAAACAACAACAATATAACATATTCCCGCTATTAGTTAAAAACAAATAAACAAGAACCAAATAAACTCACCACTAAAGAAACCCAAACCTCATGTTCCACTTATTACATAAAGCTCGATAAACAGTAAATATAACAAGTGTAATATGACAAAATAACTACATTAGCGAAGATAGGTAAATGTTTGATGCTTACCAAAAGTGAATTTGAGGAAAATTATATTCGCTCACATGTCCAGGCTTTCAGCGGTCCGGATTGCCATCCTGTGTCTCCATCGGTCCATCTGACCATTCCAAACAATCCGCTCGGGGCGGGGTATGTTGGGCTGTTCGCACCAATCAGCATTTTAGAATAAGAATTTAACGCGCCACCATTTGTCACACTCAGCCTATCAGATGCGAGCCTGAGGATGATTGACAGAGAATGGCCGGTCGTAAAGCCATAGGGCGGTTGTGTGAAGGCGGGCTTTAACTGGGGATATTAGGTGGGCTTTAAACACACCATAGAAAAATATTTCATAAAACTTAGGCTACTTATTATAAAAGAACAGCTAGAATTGAAGACTGAATAGCATTTTAACAAACGTTTGGAACTGACACTTTCCACAAATAGGGTATAATATACGACAGGAAACAGCAAATATTGACCCTGGGTGGAGGGGGGAGTGTTGATTAAAAATGTTGATTTATTGTTACCAAAACCGGGTCAATAAGTTTGAACATACTTTAAAACACTGATTGATTTGGCTTCAAGCAATAAACATAAAATAGTCTAATTTAAGCAGTCATTCAGCAGGGGTTATTGGTTATTTAAAATTAGTTAATAAAATAATGCGCCAAAAATTAAAAAAATTAAATAAACATCAATTCAATACACTAAAATAGACTAAGTTATAATGTATTATGCACAAACTAAAACAGACCTCTGAAGTCCGACAGGCCAAAATAATTTGTGTGTGTGTGTTACTATAGATAACAACAAAAATTTAAAAATAAAAAAAATGAAATGTGGGACTTATAATTCCTACAAATAAAGTCATGGGAACATGGCAATTACATCGATCAACCTGAGCCATGAATTAGCTAATTTTAATGGCCTAAGTCTGAATTCTTATGTAATCATTGTTATAGACAGTATAACACCACAATATAATAGCGCTTTGTTAGACTCTGTAATACACTAAAATACCAATAAGCAGAAAACACAAACTTCCCTTGCCAAACTGGCATTTTTACAATTACTTGCATATAATAAAGCTTCAAATGCACTACTGTAGTCCAGTGCAATAACCTCAAAGATTTTTAAAAAATTTAGTATCATGCATTTTGAAAATAGATTATAAAAGATAACCCAGCCATAATTCCTAATGAAATTGGATAACTAAAATGCTCAATTATTTTAAAAGGAAACATTGCCTGTATATTATTGCCACTGGAAATGCACACAAACACACACACCAGCCTTTCCACATTTTTTTTTTTTTTTTTTTTTTAAACGCTTCCACTTTTATTGTCAGGATATTTGTTTCATGTAAAATATTTCATTACAATACAGTACAATGCATGTTCAATCTGCTGTCCACACAACTTTGTCATTAAGTTCTAAGGCCGATCTTTCACGCATAACAGCCGGTCTGACAGCAAAATGGAAGTTGCTGACCTCTCCTAACGTAAAACCAAAAACATTAAATTATTAACTACTAAAATCAAGTTTGTTGTATCTTTTATATCGCCTTCTACCAGTATGATCCAGCAGGGGGCACTAGAGGTTCTCATTATGCTTCAGTCAGCAGCTCCAGCACAGAGAATTCGGTCCCCAGCAATGGGCTAAAAGAGTGAGTGCTTGAGTATTTGTTATGTGTATGTGTGTGCGTGTGTAAGGGCAGACGGAGAGACAGACAGACTGACAAACGTCATTCTGTCTTTGCTGGCAGTCACATAGCAGCTTTAAGTCTTGGAGAGGCCAACGGATTTTCAAAGTGAGGGCTAAAGAGATTGGATGGTATGGTGGATCCCCACCTCACTCCAAACCAGTCTCACTACATAGTGCAGCTGTTCAGTACCACATATTGAGAATGTTTGTTGCTTTTTTTGTTTTTCTTTTTCATGTGAAGTATCACAGACTTGCAGCGAAGACTATCACCAATGGAACAAATATCTGTTATTCATCAGCTTTTTTCATTTGTTTTCACTTATTTATTTTATTTTATTTTTTCTCCTTTTGTCAGCGGAGTATAATGTTGGCTGTATGATACGGTGATAGTTGTTATGTTAGGTATACAGTTATTGTTCCTGCGGTGTCTCTATGGATATGCTGCACAGCAAAGCGCCCAGTGGGGTAAGAGGGCGGTTCGGCTCAGGTCCACACCCGCCTCCCTAAGTACATTCTCCCTATTGGGCACTGTGAAGGGGGGTGGGGAGGTATGGTCTGACTCAGTAGCGGTGGGTCTGGTGTGAGTACTGTGGAGGCTGCTGGGAGGTAGAGGAGTATCCCATGCTGCTTTGGGGCAATGATGTGCTTGGTCCTGGGTTCTGGTAGGCAGCATGTGGATTGGAGCGCTGGAATACAGAAGATAAACGACTGAGTCTTTGTTTTCAAATGTATGCAGCAACAAGCACTCAAGACATTAATGCTTGCATGCAAATGGTTCTTAGTGTTCAAAATGGAAACTCTCAGGATCTCAGTGTCTGCAGTGTGGAGGAAAATGGACTGAGAGGTTATCGCAACGAAATAGGATCAAAAATACAGTAATATTGTGAAATATTATTACAATTTAAAATAACTCTTTTCTATTTTTATCTATTTTAAAATGTAATTTATTCCTGTGAGTAAATCTGAATTTTCAGCATCATTACTCCAGTGTCACATGATCCTTCAGAAATCATTCTAATATGCTGATTTGCTGCTCAAGAAACATTTATTATTATTAACATTAAAGTGTGCTGCTTAATATTTTGTGTAATATATATATATTTTACACACACAAACTCCTGTTTTAATAAAAAGGAAGATAAATGTTTGTGTTTTTATGTGTTACCTGGTAATCTGAGGTCATGATCAGGCCACTTGAGGTAGTAGTGGGCGGAACCACTCTCACCTTCTTCAGAGGCGGGCCTTGTGCGTGGCTGTTGTCAGGGTTACCTGTGTGCCCCGCCCCATTGGTGTGGTTGTTCCCCTGCTGCTGCTGCTGCTGGTTTTTCTGCAGTTGTGGGAGAATTACAAGTCAAAACAAAAATATTAGAGTTGTCAATCAATTAAACATTGAATTACATCATATGTTAACTGAATATTAGTATTTGCAGATAAAAGCCTCTAAACGAATCAGGGGACATTTTTAAATAACTGCAATAAAATATTAAAATGAATAGAAACACACACACACAGAGAAAGTGAAAAAACTGAAAACACACATTTCTTACTTTATCTGCCTTGTCTTCCGGCTCCTCTTCCGTCAGGAACTCCCTTTTGGGATAAGGAATCTGGCAGCCAGCAAAGACACTAAAAAACATTTGAAATATGTAAGAATCTTATGCAAGTAGAGCCCTGTGGTTGATCTAATTTCAGTGTACATACTTTAAACATACAGAAATCCTAATCAAATTTGCCCATGTCATAGACAGAAAGCTGATTTTGTGCTTCGCATCACTCACTCAGACGTGGGTAAAGGCTCCTCCAGGAAGTATGGGTCTTGCATGGCCTGCTCAGATGTGATTCGGCGGATTGGGTCCATAGTAAGCAGCTTTTGCAGCTTAGAGAGAGAGTGCAGATGTTGAAGTTTAAACAAATTAAAATTAAACAAATAAGGGTATGTTTACATGACAACGATGTACTAAAAATGAAAAAGTTTTTCCTTTGCATTTTCTCGTGCAGACAACAACATTGTCAAATGATCCCCGTTCACAAAATGCATAAAAAGTTTTCCATTTTCAGTTGAAAGTTGTGTCATGTAAACGGCCCCTAAAAGCATATAAAATGAACATATGAGACATGTAAATTATTGTCGCCTACTTACCAAGTGGAATGCTTTGCTGTCAGGTTTGACTTTATGTTTCTCCATATACTTTATAAGGCTGCAGTTAGTGTATCTACAGCAAGAGGAACAAACCATCAACTCAAACACTCTAGTAAATGAAACACCTTATTAATGCCATTTTTCATAAGTCATCAAAGATGAAATCAAACTAACGTATTCCTCCTGAAGTCTTTCATCAACGTAGAGTGTTCCGGCATCTTCTTAATGTCCTCCCAGTCTTTGTCTGAGAAGAAAATTAGATTATGCACAAAGTGCTATTGTCTGAAGCATTGTGAACTATCAACTTTAATTTTTTTTAAAATTCTGTCATTTATTACTCACCCTCGTGTCATTCCAAACCTGTAAGACCTTCATTCATCTTCAGAACACAAATTAAGATATTTTTGATGAAATCTGAGGTATTTTTTTTTCTGTGCGAAACAAAACAAAAATAACGACTTTATTTCAACAATATCTTCTCCTACGCTGTTCATGTTGTAAACAGTGCAGCGCTTCCCTGTTCTATGTCAGAACGCCAACGTGAACAGCGTAGGAGAAGATATTGAGTAAAGTCGTTTTTTTTGTTTTTGCGCACAAAAAGTATTCTTGTCGCTTCATAAAATTAAGGTTGAACCACTAGTCACATGGACTACTTTAATGATGTCTTTACTACCTTTCTGGGCCTTGAAAGTGGTAATTAAATTGCTGTCTCTGGAGGAGTCAGAGAGCTCTTGGATTTCATCAAAATATCTTAATTTGTGTTCTGAAGATGAACGAAGATATACGGGTTTGGAATGACATGAGGGTGAGTAAATGACGACAATTTTCATTTTCAGGTGAACTGACCCTTTAACTGAACTGTAACTGCAAATATAAATACTTGAATAACAAAAATGACTGATTTTTTACTGTTATTGATTGTTTCTGCAAGAGAAAATTACCTTTGACTCATTAAAAAGACATTGAGGGACCTGTTACGACTCCTAGCAAAAGTTCTACTGAATCGTCTAGATTTGAATGAAAAGTGAACGATAAATACCTGCAGGAAAGCCCATGACATTAAAGATCCGGTCCAGCTGATCGTGATGGTAGGGATTACTGGTCTTGATGTCCTCCTGTCGACAGTGGAAGATAGGCTCTGAGGTCAAAAGCTCAGCGAAGATACAGCCAATCGCCCATATATCTGTGAAGTAGAGAGAAAGTCATCTAAAACGCACTTTTTAAAATGTGCATTTGCAAAGACGCTCATAAACTAACATCTCACCGATGGCTTTGGTGTAATGCCTGGCTCCCAGCAGCAGCTCTGGTGCTCTGTACCAGAACGTAACAACTACAGGGTCCAGATCTGCTAAAGGCTTCAGTGGTGAGTTGAAGAGCCGTGCAAAACCCATATCAGCTGCACATAAGAGACAGAAGTTTAAAAATGGTTATGATTATGCATCAACACATTCAGATACACACATCTCTCATTTTCGTCCGAAGAGAAAAGACAAAAGAGCTCATACCTATCTTCACACGTCCTCTTTCAGGACCTTCTCCCATTACCAATATGTTTGCAGGTTTCTGTGGTGAAAGAGTCAAAGGTCAGAGCTGTAACACTTCCTCTCTCATTTCAGTGTGATAAATGATGCTGTAACCAGGGTCCAAAATTATTTGCTATATTTTTCTTTGGGTCAAGAAGTTTCCATGCATTTTTATGACAACCATACCAGGTTTGGATTGTGATGTTAAAGCAGTTGTGATTTGGATTGAAACCAAAAACTAGTTCTTATTCAGAGAACATTTATATATATATATATATATATATATATAAAAAATAAATAAATAAAACTATCCTTATACAGGATTAATAAATAAATAAATAAAAATGAAGTTTGGTTTCATTGTTAATAAATTCCATCCTTACATCTGTTGTGACAAGAAAATATTTAATAAAATCTTATAAAAATGCTGCCACCTACTGGAAAATTTGTCATGGTATTTCTAATAATCGCCCTACTATCAGAACAATTAGTTCACAAACAACTACTACTACAAGATGATCTCTTGAAGAATGATAAACATGGCAAATTAGCTACTTCTGTATGAACATTAACTATTCAAAACACCACACACAGATCCTTACCAGGTCTCTGTGCAGGACCCAGTTGGCGTGCAAATAGTGGATGCCGTCCAGGATCTGGTAAAGCAATGACTTTACCATCCCACGGGGCAGCTGAAGAGGCTTCTTATTGGCCTTGGAGGCTCTGTGGAACTTGATGATGTGCTATAAAGACACGTAAACCCTCAAAAAGACATGTGCTGTATATAAACATTTCTCTGTGTGTGCATATGAGTGCTCGACTGTATGTTACCCAGAGGTCATGTTCAGCGTAGTCAAAGAGAAGCCACACTTTGCGGTCTGCATGTGACAGGAAAACCTTCTGCAGTGAGATCACATTGGGGTGCTTCAGTTCACGCAGCAGCTGCAGGGAGCAAACAAGAACGAACACACACAGTCAGGCGCACATGCTGAGACAGACATCTACAGAGCACCCACAGAACCCAAAGTACACAAAAACATTTCAGCTCGAAGTATGCTTGTTAAAAGGATAGTTTAGTCAAGAACAAAAGTTCTGTCATCATCGTTTATTAACCCTCATGTTGTTCCAAACCTGCATGACCAAGGTATGCAAAAGGAGACATTTTGAATAAAGTTCTGGTCGCTCTTTTCCAGGCAATTACAGTGAATGGGGGCTGAAGTTTTCAAGCTTCAAAAAGAACGCAAAAGCATCATAAAAGTGACCCATGTGCTATATTTCAAATCATATGACAACTCTGTGTCCAAAATAATCCAAAATTGCTGAACTCGAGAAATGAATCAGTTGCAAACAAATCATTCGGTTTTGTGAACTGGATCACCTGATTCATTGATAAGAGCAGACCCTAAAAATATTTTGCCTATTAATCTGACAAAACTAGTTACAGAATATCAATGAGATTAAATTTCAGCCTGTTTTTCACACAAAAGGGATTTTCACACTTGAAATAGTTAACCCTGGGTCATTCTAAACCCCGGGTAAACGGATTCCTGGGTTATCTTGCTTCACGTTTCATACTGCTCATAATTTACCAGGCGTTAACAATTGATCCTGGATATTCATAAGCCGGCGTTTCACATTGTACATTCCTAAAACCTCTGTTAACGTTACTATTTGCATATTTGCTGTGTCAGTGTCATTGATTGGATAAACGCACGCTACCTGTTTACATAGCTCTAGCATTGCACATCCTCGTTTTACCGACTGTACTAATGAGTTTATACTGAATGGACATTTCGGACTATAAAGGTAAGAATGAAACAGTCTCTTCTTCACTCAAATTGTCGCGTTTTCTGTCAGGATTTACTGTTTATACACAATGTGCATTGTTTCTGTGACTGTCCAAAGCAGGTAAATATGAGTACGTGATTGGTTGCCTGTTGCTAAGCTACTGGCTTTTAACATTCTAACACCGCGTCGTTTCACACTGTACAAGTTTGGCACCGCAGTGCGGGGTTAACAATGCAAAAGTGGTACTAACCCTGCTCTGGAGCAGGCATAACCCCAGGTAAAAAGCGGTGCTAACCACGCTTCTAAATTACAAAGTGTGAAACGTTCCTTTACCCAGGGTTAAAAGCGGTGTTTAGAATGATGATAACCCGGGGTTAATCGCAGTGTGAAAAGCCCTAAAGTGGTCACATGAATTTAGCATATGACAAGTTGTATGGACCACTTTTATGATATTATAATGGTGTTTTTTTTATTATTATTATTTTGGAGCTGGACAGCCCTAGTTCTCATTCACTTTCATTATATTGAAATTGTCTTTAGCAAACTGTCAGGTTTGAAACAACATGAGAGTGAATCAATAATGACAATTTTCATTTCTGAGTGAACTCTCACTTTACTGCACATTATGAGAGAATATGAGTATGCATTTTAACTTGACATCGAAAAAATACACAGTATATCTCTAAAGAACACTTATATTACACTTACAAGTTCATAAAGCTATTCACAGTTTAACACTCTAAAATATCCACATGCTGCAAATGTATTTCTAGGAACTTATTTCACCAAGATGGCATGTGCCAGAGCTACTTGAAGATCCTCTTGACAGGAACACATTTAAAGCTTGATATACTTACTGCTATCTCTCTGCAGGCAGACATAGAGATCCCTGTGCCTTCAATCTGCTTCAGAGCATAATCTTTATCATCCTTCCTGCAAATAGACATATCAGCAACCCCAATTACTCTTCAGTGCATTACAATTCCTTAAATCTATACCTACAGATCATATTAAACCCCATATAGAGAGAAAGAAACCACTGGGAAAGAATTTATCAAGATTTTGACTCTTTGAATATTAGCACACCTTCAAAAATTCACAAGTCTCCTGGTGGCTAGTGTGAGGCATAGAAGGTAATGTTGAAATTAAAAAAAAAAAAAAAAAGCCTATAATCTCTCAACGCCCTGTCCAGTTTCTGGAGAACAAATTAGCTGTAAACCAGTCATAAACAACCAGCTTCTATGGTGAACAAAAACATCTTTAAACACTTCAAGCGAGATTTGGCCGCCAGGCAGTCTGGACTTTAATAGCCCAGCTTTGGGTCTGTCTGACGGGTCTCATTTAAACACCGGCACTTCAGAACCAACTTAACTCATCAGCAGATCCATTCTTCCTCCGCCAAGATAGTTCGCAACTGGTGTGAACAATATATTGTTGTGCAGGAACCAAATAACCATTAGCACTAAATCAAATCTCTTGTGATAGCACTAAATGCAATAAAAATGTTATGCAAATTAGGAGGAATGCTATTTTATACGCCTTAATATAATCAGCGATGCCCTGCAGACATTGAGGGTTATTTTCTGCCAAGTTTTCCCACCAAAAAAACACCAATAGAAGTAAAAGTAGAATTGTCTTTTTAGGTCTTTTTAATTCCCTGACATTGCAGCTCTAATTTCTAAACAATAAAGGATGGATTTTTTTTTTTTTTTTTTTATTTTGTTCCAAGAGCAGGTATTAAACTATCGTTTCAATTCAAACACTGCAGCTGGAATTAGAAATGTCATGCCCTATGAAATGTTTTATTTTCCCTAAATTGTTTTCCGTTTAAATTTTTCTAGATTCTGTTGTAATGGTTTAAATGTTAATTATCAAAAAGTATGTCTAACTAATCAAATTTATAAAACTTTTCCAATTTAATAATATATTAAAATTGTGCCATATGAAATTTTTTTTTTTTTTTATAGAAATTTTAGACATTGTGTTGTCTGTTTTAAGTTCTCTGGATTCTTTTTTTTTTTTGATTTAACACAAATTTATTATCAAAACGGTGGTAATCAAATGAACGCACTGATTAAATTGTAACAATTTAAATCATATTTTAAAATGTAATGATATTAAATTTGAACAATTCCTTAATTTGTTTTGGCAAACAAAGCACTACACATCAGAGGTTTACTCTTTAAATTAAAACATGGGCAAAACATTGTGTGAGAGCTTAAAAAAAATGTTTTAATAAACTGTATTACTTTGAGAAGCACATTCTACTGTAAAACAGTAATATATTTCTTCATAGTTTCTTCAAGGTAATTTTTATTTTGGCAGCTTATAATGTAGACTTGAGTATCTGATGATACTTTTATCAAATGAAATTTTGAAATGACTCAGAGCAGCTCTGGAGATGAAGTTCATGTCCTGAAAACACCCCACGTGTCACGTGTACATCAGTATGTGCAGTAGATGAAACTGCGGCGCTCATTCACAAGGATGCAGAACATGTACACTTCATATTAAAATAGCAGTCTTTTTTTGCGGTTTAAAATCCACAGACATTAGTCCATATGATTTGATTAAGTATACATCACTGACATTCCACATTATACAGTAAGTTCCATTTTTATTAGTGGGATTCCACAATTTTTCACATAATGAAACGACCCTAGAAATTAAATAAAGACTAGCATGGGTGTGGCGCAGTCTATTAAAGAGCATGATATATGACTTGACAAATTTATAAAAACAAAATAGATCTAATCTTAGAAAGGTTACTGTTATTTTCAACTCTTTGATCATAGTGTTTGAAGAGAATCATTTGTCTTGTTTTGGATGAAAAGCACAGACAAATCCCTGTGTTTTTATCTCAAGTGTGAGAAAGTTTTGCAGAATATATTCCTATCAGCAAGTTAACAAAAACATTGAGAGCAAAAGAATTTCAACTCCTATTCCTCCAGAACAGACTTCTATTAAAAAAAGACCTTCCAATTCCTCTTCTCATCTGTCTTGTAAGGGTATATTCTACACCTATCCTCTTCTGTAAGCATGAATATATGCAGTTAATTTATATATCACTACTCAAGTCTTATTTTAGTGGCCTTTCCCCTTGGAAGGGCTTTGTTAACACAAACCAATATGAAGAAAGGCTTGTCAAGACTGTAACAACCTTTCAAAATCCTCAACATCTGCTGTATTAAACTGTTAAACTCTGACACCAAAGTCACTGTCGCAACCAGTGCAAATGCAGAAATACTTAAAGCAGCAAAAGAGAAGTAGAAACTCCACAGACACATGAAAGAGCTAAAAAAAAAAAAAAACACACCATCTAAACCTGTGCAGTGAACCCTGATCTCCATGGTAATATCTCAAAAGTGACGTCAATCACATCAGCAATGTATTCAGGTGTTGACATGAAGCAGAGACATCTTAACACAAGCTGAGGTGACATATTACATCACAAGTATGAGGAAGGCTGGATACTTGCTCTGTATGTGATTACATACTTTCACAAGGGAACAATGGCAGAAAAAAAAAGAGGTTACGGATGTAATGTAATTGCTTTAAATATAAAATTATGAATATAGAAACATGGCATTCTAAATAAATGATTAAACTATTGATTAGAATAACAAAGGCCAAATTTAAGGCTGCATTTTAGTCACGTAGAATGTAAAGCAGGGTCATGGTTTAGTGCTGATTTTAACATTGTGTCTTTTGGAGCAGCCTTAAAACAGCTGTGTAAACATGCCTTTTGTAAAGCGTAGTTTTTAATTGGACGCAAATATAATTTTCCTTATCACAAAGAAAAAGCAACGCAGCTCTAAATCTGCATCAAATGCACCTGTGCCCATCATAACTGCATAAGATCGTCAATCACAACAGCACTCCTGCCTGCTGACGTACATTCACAATCCCCTCAAAATAAGCCTCCGCTGAAACTGTGAGCTGTGAATACCAAACTCTCTTTGAAGACAAGAGACGGGTTTCTCTAAAACACCGGGCCGAGTGCGGGTAACACACGGTCTGTTTTGGTTTCTGAGAGCAGAACGCGACGGGAGCGCAGGCCTCATATCGCTGCACAAGTCCATCCTGCAAACTCACCCATCTTTCCTCTTTGCTTTGTACACATGGCCATATGTCCCCCGTCCAACTTTACATCCCTCGTACTCAAAGAGATCCTCGACTCGTTCTCTCTCCCCGGTGAGCTTCACTTTGAAATCATAGTCCATTTTCACCGTTATTCTGGGGATCCGGGCTGTGGCTTCCCTTTAAAGCGCCGCTGGGGAGGCAACTTACTTCAAGCCCCGTTTAGACAATTAGTTGCCTTCCCTCGCGTCGCTTTCAGCTCAACTAAAGAGTCCACATTTACCGCGCGCGATTACGGGCAGCTGAAACCACGTATAAACCACGTGTGCTTTTGATCTGACAAAAAAGTGCAGAGTGTTATTGGACTACCAGTCGCTTTCTTTGATATTTCTGTGCAACTGCGCCGCTCAGCCGGTATCTCACCCGGGAGAGTTGAGCGTCCACGTACGGCAATGTCGCAAAACGTCGTGAATATCGCTACCAACCACACAGACGGTGAGGAATGGGCTTTGTGGCGCACCACGTGGATTTTAACTCTTTGCTAAAGAACGCTTTTGTTTTTCGGTTTTTCATGCGTATGTACATTTTAGTTTTTTTTTGTTGCAAAATGCATAGATGAATGTTAATTAACAATATATAATGATCCACACGTATACAAAGTGTATCTGGATAAATTATGCAAACATTTATCTTTACTATCAATATTATATTTATTAACAGTAATATTAAATTACATTTTGTAGTTACATTCATACTAAACACTACACTATTATAGTTGCTTTTTTATTTTTGTATGGTATATTTGCTGTTGTTCGGATAAATAAATGTCACAAATGTCCACCATCCTCCCACTGTTATTGTGAATAATTGTCAAAAAAAAAAAAACTTTATTAAAGCTCTTTCAAATAACAATGGACATATATATATATATATATAGAGAGAGAGATAGATAGATAGATATGTGTATATATATATATATATATATATATATATATATATATATATATATATATATATATATATATAGATAGATAGATAGATATGTATATTTATGTGTGTATGTATCTATGTCTATATGTATAATATATATATTTTTTATTATATATATTTATATATTATATATATTTTCAAAACATATGTGTGAGTGTATATATATGTGTGTATATATATATATAGAGAGAGAGAGATAGATATACACACATATGTTTTGAATATTTGAATATACATTATATATATATATATATATATATATATATATATATATATATGAATGTATGTATTATCATTTGAAATTTTGCTAAACAAATATTATTAATATGTATTATTGTGTTGTTATTGATGTATTACTGTGGGAACTGTTTTTGCGCACGTGGTAGTAGTCCGGGCAGTTGTTTGTGTAGCACCGTTGGTCCCATCTTGACTACATTGTAATCAGAGCGGAGAGGAAAGAGAACTCGTCCATATTACAGCTGCTGTTTCAGGTACTTACATATCTATTACTAGCTTCGTTTTTTTATTTTGTTCTCATTTTGGACAGTGTTATTATATGTCACATTTTCTGTTACGTTCTTGCGTCAGTGACATTTTTCCTTATCTTGTCAAAATAATGATCTAGATTCTAAACCTTTCATTGGCCCACAGTTAGCCTGTCAGCAATCTGTCGACACCATCAAAGGTGTTGCGCATTTAAAATGACAGCTCGCTCTGCCGCATGACTTGCGTTTGCCCGATGACAGACGATGGTGACAGTTTAATGACAAATTTCAGATGTGAATTTCACCCTGTGTAGAGTGCTAGCCTAGGCTTTTTATTGTCTCTGGGATAGGTTGCTAGCTGATATGGTGCCCGACTTTTTCTTTGTCATGTCCCGCCTCTGAGCGATGCTGAGTGGGCAGTCTGGCTGTCAGTCATTGCTTCTCGGACGCTGATTGGTTGTGAGGCTGACAGCGTCAGTTTTGGTGCTTGGCTTGTTCTGCGGTGCTGTCTGTGGCCTACTGTATTATAACAGGGCAGCAATACTGTTTGAAATGACTGGGGTGTTATTTATATGAATTGATTTGACGCTATTGTCAACGACACGTTGCCTTCGGTGTGTTTTCAACATGTGTCAAAGCTGTTTTGCTTCCACATGAAAGGATTTACGGATTGCCTTTCTGAGGCGTTCATTTTGTCGTGCTGTCTCTTAATGGTGGCTGTTTTGGACAGAGAAGTTTATACCTCAGACTCTCTTTATATAAATTTACGATATTTTGAAAGTACATTTCCTTGCTTTCTCAGTATCTTGGATTTGTATATAGAGCTAGCTTCTTCATTATTATAGATCATGATTTCATAAGAGTAAACTGACCATTAGATTAGCAGAGTCTATAATGATGCATTTATATTGCTGTCTTCATGTTTTTATTGAAGATGAGTAGTTGACATGAGACACTTTAACAAAATTAACATTCCTTGCAATGTGACAATATTATTCTCCTTTGAAATTCTTTTTAAACAGCATTTTGCTAATTCATTTAGAATTGTTATGCATGTAAATTTAATGGCTTTATTTTGAGAGATATGGCATTGTAGTCTTAAAAATTAATTAATCAAATGGAAACACTTAAATGGTGACCAGTCACTGGACCAAAGATTTTACACATGCCCTTATAAACATAAATATTAATGTTAGTAAAAAAGTCCACAAACAGGTTATGAATAATCTAATATATATTAGGTATTAGGTTGATGTTTATAAGTAAATTGCAATTGTAAACTACACAGTGGAACTGAACAGAGATAAAGCCATAACCAGGCAGCATACGTATCTATTTAACTTTTTTTTGTCTTTGCAATATTTGTGAGCAGCGGTTTCTGTGGTGATGGACCCTCCCGGCGGCCGAGACGAACGTCATCGTCAAGCGGAGCGGCTTCGGCGGGAGGAGGCATACTATCACTTCATTAATGAACTGAGTGAGGAGGAGTACAGACTTATGAGAGACAGCAATCTTCTGGGAACACCTGGTGAGAACACACCAAATCCGGCCGTTTGCAAAGATCCACACCTTATTTATGGCACATAGTCCGATAAACATGTCTTAGGCCCGGTTTCACAGACAGGGCTTAGGCTAAGCCAGGATTAGGCCTTATTTCAATTAGGATATTTAAGTAGCTTTTATAAACTTACCCTAGAAAAAACATTACTGGTGTGCATCTTGAGACAGAAAAAATGGCTCTGACATATTTTAAGATATGTCAGTGCAAGTTGCTTTCAGTTAAAACAGCTCAAACATGCATTTTAGTGCGGACTAGCTGAAGCCTTGTCTGTGAAACCGGGGGTATATGTCTTTTATTAAGTAAATTGTCTTTGCTGCATTGTTATATTTTGATTTTTAATTTTTATATATGTACAACGTTTCTTACTCTCACACGGAAAAATAAAAATTCAGAGCATGAGGAAATTCCCAAACTTAACCTTTTACTCAAATGAACAATAGATATGAAATTTACATAAGGTGTGTCTTTGTTTGGTTACAGGTGAAGTCACAGCAGAGGAGCTGAGGCAGCGTCTGGATGGTGCAAAGGAGCGAGTGTCATCTCAGCCACGCCCTGAACCCCGCCCTCAGAGCAGTGAGGCAGAGGGCAGTAGCGGTAAGCGCACCTGCTCAGCTGTACTAATAGATTTAATTTGAATAATCAGCTGGTTTTGTATAACAGAAATGCCTCACAGGTAGTCACAATGCACTTACAAAACAGTTCAGGATTCATCTGCGTTTTTAGCAACAGTGTTGGGGCATAAATCTTTGGGTTGTGAAGATATACAGCATTATGCAGCCATACTAAAACATATCTGATCTAACCCACCCATAGAAATAGAATAAAGCTGGCATAAATATAATGTCAGAGAGAGTGAACATAAACTTTGTCGTCGTCGGTCCTCGATTGTGATTCTTGTGTAAATGTACATTACCATTGAAATGTTTGTGGTTTTTTTAATGTATTTTTGCTCACCATTTGTTTGATTAAAAATACAGTATAAACAGTAATATTGTAAAATATTATTACAATTTACAAGAACTGTTTTACAATGTACTTTATTCCTGATGGCAAAGCTGAATCTGCCATTACTCCAGTCTTCAGTGTCAGATGATCATTCAGAAATCATTCTAATATGCTGATTTGATGTTCAAGAAACATTTATTAATAATAAGTTTTACTGCTTAATATTTTTGTGGAAACTGTTTCAGGATTATTTTATGAATAGAAAGTTAAAAAGAACAACATTTATTTGAAGTCAAAAATGTTGTAACATTATAAATGTTTTTACTTTAAAAAAATGTCATGCATCCTTTCCAAAAAAAAGTATCAATTTCTTTAAAAAAATATGTCATACTGACCCAAACATATCCAGATTTTTTTGTCCTTGGCTGTAAAAATTTTGCAACACTTATTTGTAATGTTTTGTCCTCTATTTGCTTTTTAATAATCAGAATTAATCAAATTAAAATTTTGACTTTTTTTTTAATTGATTCAGAATCATGATACATCTGTGAATCTTAAAGTGTCAAGGAATCAATTAGGTTTTGCAAGTAAAAACAAACTGAATGAATGTGATTTGTTTTATTAATTACCCTTGTATTCATCAATATTTATATGAAATTTATAATATACAATATTGATAAAGAAATCGTTTTTTTCCAGGTGCAGTCGAGCCAGGTGCTGAGACGTCTAACGGAGACTCTCTGCTGGAGTGGTTGAACACATTTCGGCGCACAGGGAATGCCACACGTAGTGGGCAGAGTGGAAACCAAACTTGGCGTGCCGTCAGCCGCACCAACCCCAACAGCGGCGAGTTCCGCTTCAGTCTTGAGATCAACATCAACCACGAGCAACCTGAGCCTGGAGAGCACAGTGACACCCCTGATCCGACTGAGCTCCCAATGCCGCCACCTCCTCCTCCTCCTCCTCCCCCACCAGCGTCATCTGCCTCTGCACCCACGACCCCTTACAACCCCTCAAGGTCTGCACCTTACTCACTTCAACACCCCACGCCGTACTCTACGGCCCGGCCCACCCTGGGAAGGAGGGCCGCGGTGCGCCGCACTCGCAGCAGCACGGCTCCGCCTGTAACGCCGCCTCTGACCTCACAGGCTCCTCCCACGCCTTTGAGGAGGAACTTGCCTTCTGTGCCAAGCTCTCCTCCTCCACAGGCTCCACTCGCTTTTCAGTCACAAGAGCAGGATGGTGGTGCCGTAAGGGGTCAAATACAGGTCACAACCTCCTCGGTTAACGCAGGGGAGGGGCAGAATGGAAATGAAGGCCCGGACTGCCCCACCGCTCTGCCTCAGTCCAGCCCCCAGGTGGCGCCAGCTGCCCGTGAGCCACGAAACAGCAGGACTCGTTCACGTGGCCGCATGCGCCGGGCTGCGGGAGCAGGTGGGGCTTTGTCTCGCTCTTCGAGACGTAGCCGGTCCCCCCTGGACAGAAACCCAGCCTCCAGCATTAGCCCCACCCATAGCAGCAGTGCTGCCCCAGTGGAGTCCACTGGAAGTACAGCTGTTGCAATGGAGATGGGCGAGGCCACCGTAGAGCCGGCTGCTACTACGGATCCTCCGGAGGCAGGTGAGGAAGAGGGTGAGACTCCTTCGTCAGGCGCTGGAGGTGTGCGGCGCCACCCCACGATCATGCTGGACCTCCAGGTGCGGCGCATTAGGCCAGGCGAGAACCGGGACAGGGACAGCATAGCTAGCCGCACTCGCTCTCGTGCTCGGGCCGCTGAGAACACGGTCACCTTCGAGAGCGACAGCGGCGGCTTCCGCCGTACCATCTCGCGCTCGGAGCGCGCGGGAATCCGCACCTACGTCAGCACTATACGCATCCCGCTGCGCCGCATTTCTGAGACGGGCCTCGGCGAGCCCAGCTCCATGGCGCTGCGATCTATTCTGCGTCAGATCATGACCGGCTTCGGTGAGCTTAGCTCCCTCATGGAGACGGAAGCGGATTCAGAGACTGTGGCACCCAACCAGGACTCCGCTCCTACTGCCGGAGCCCAGGCATACCGCGTTGCTAGCGCCGAGGGCGGTGCAGCCCATGGCGGAGTGGAATCGGCACGAGAAGGTTTAGTGGAGGGTGAGGAGGAAGGACAAGTGCGGGTGAGCAGGACTGGGCCGGAGGGACGACCTAGCAGCAGGGACACTAACAACCTGGTGGAAAACGGCACATTGCCCATCCTAAGGCTGGCGCACTTTTTCCTTCTCAATGAAGACGAAGACGAGGAGCACCCACGTGGTCTCACCAAAGAACAGATCGATAATTTGGTCACACGCACTTACGGTCAGGTCAACATGGAGGGCGAGCAGGGTCGCGCTTGCAGCGTCTGCATCAACGAGTACGCTCAGGGCAACAAGCTGCGCCGCTTGCCTTGTGCCCACGAGTTCCACATCCACTGCATCGATCGCTGGCTATCCGAAAACAACACCTGTCCCATCTGCAGGCAGCCTATTCTGTCCAGCCATCAGGAATGATGTCAGGCTGTAGCTATCAATCAATGGACTGAATGAGTGACTTTTGTTCCACCTTTGGTGGAACCTGTACATAGTGCTTCAATGTTTTCATTCTCTGAGATCCATTGTATTCAAGCTAAAGGTAGAACCAAAAGCAGAAAAAAAACTATAATGCAGAGATTTAACAAAGCTTTATTTTTTTAGACTCCTTTTGTTTTCATTTCTTACTCTTCTTCCATTCTCCATCATGCTTTGCGGAAGGGCTGCACGATTAATCGCAATTAACCTGAAATTGTGCATAAACCGATTTGGCTTATTACGATTATGAAATCGCAAAGGCTGCTATTTTTTTATTTTTTTATGCGCAGCTTGTCATTGAAGCACAGCTCTGTGATCAGTAGTAAATGCTGCTCTATCTGAAAGCACTGTGAGTTTGAGTTGCTTATAACGTGCATTTGAAAAAGCAATACGTGCCAAACATCGTTCCAAACATTAGAAGCATTTATGAACCTCTTGTCCAACAAAAGACAACATTTAATGTTTTTACTCCAGACTCACTTTATGACAGTTGAGCATCCTTCTGTGAGATGATGTGGCTTCTTACACAGAATAAGGCACAACGTATTATTTCATAGTATTCTTTACATTGATAAAGGCTATGTCGAATAGCATTTAAGTGTAATTATACTTTATTATCATGAAAATACCCAAGATGGCTTGAAGAACTCAGAAAAAACAAATATTGTCGTAGTTGTGTGTTTATTAGTCATGTTCAATCAATCCAAGCATTTCAATCTTCAGCTACAGTGATAGTATGATGCCCATAGGGATTTCCTGGAATTACATGCTTTATGGTGGCACGTTTTGAGTTTCTTCACGAGAGCGCCCTCTGGCTTTCTGATGGATTTACTGCCGATCACAGAGCCGTGCTTCACTGACAAGATGCGCATAAAAAATCGCAGCCTTTGCCAAATCGTGTGCAGTTTAATTTCGATTAATTGTGCAGCCCTAGCGGACATTTTAACAGACGGAGTGACTAACTCAAACGGAGTTAGGAATATTAGCTTCAACTAAAGGTGCAGTCACATTTACCATTGTTCAGCAAATTTTCACGGGCGAAATCTAATTTCGTGAGGGTGAAAGATTGCTGATCGGATGTCGCAACGGATTCAAGTTCGTCACGCATGTACTACATTGGCCAACAGAAAACTGCTTGGTTTAAAAGTGACTTTGTGTGAGTGGTGCTTCATACATTGCTACACTATTTACAATGGACATTTTTTGTCCATTAAATTTCTCTAAATGTGACGGCACCTTAATTCTGTCTCACACATTTTAAGTTTGGTGGCTTCAAAAAATGGATAGACCTCTTAAAACTCTTTAAGGACATGTAAATATATGAATGTCTGTGTTTTCGGTTTTAACAGTAAGACATATTGTAGAAAGAACCGTATGCTGTTTCATTTGTGTTTTCAAAAGGAACCTTTACTTTTAAGCGCTTGCTGAGAAATCCACCGGTTTTGAAGCTCTATGAGTCCTCCATGTAAATGCTCCCTAATGTTGGGCAGTGTACTTTTAAATGCGTTTTCAATCAAAGCAGGTTTTTAGTGTGATTTTTCTTTTTTTGATGGGGTCGATAAGAATAGTTATGGGATATGAATGATGCATCTGGTCGTAAATGAATTTGTCACTGAAATTCCAATATCTGCATCTGCATCTTTATATTACGGGAAATGGCAATGAGCATCTCCATACATACACTACAAAACACAGTTTTTTAAATTATTTTCCCTATGGACTGAATAAGCTTTCCACTTTGCGTGTCATTACATTTCTAATAAGAACAAGCCATTTGCATTTGAACAACAGTTTTGGAGAGCCAATCGGATTATATGATATTGTATGAGCTAGTAAGTGCATGCTTGATTTGTACCAGAGTATAAACCCCGTCAACGCCCTGCACATAGTTCACAATGTTTTAATGAAAAGCTGAAATTGATTATCACTTGAAAGCACTTGTCAGCCGCTGCACTATAGGGCAGTACATTCAAGCCTGTTATAGGCCAGACTTCTTCCAGGGTGCTGCAATGATACAAGGAGGCAATGAATGGTGGTTCAATATTATACTATAACATACCTGTGTTATTTCCTTTTCCTACTTTTACCCTCACGTTCAGCTATTTCTATAGTTTTTATCATCACAATCTCCGTATCTCACACACGGTCTGCCTTGCTTACCTTCCCTCAGTATTTTAGCACACAACGGTTTCACTTATGGCCTTGTCTGAATGCCCTGTTTGCTCTGAGTCACCCTTCATGCAGTGTTGCTCGTTCCCCATGTGAGGCAGAGCGTGAAGTAGGACTTCTGAATGAAAGATCATGAATGTAGTGGTATCTTGCGTCTTTCCAAGGTACACTTTTCCTCAATGTACAATAGATGTCTGCTTATGTTTCAGGATCTCGATTAAAACAATGACAGAATCTGTTATTCAACACCTGTCTTCGATGTTATTGTTTTCTTGTATACTAAAATATCCCTTTATTTTGTCTGTATGTTGTGAGGATGTGTGTATGTTCTATAAGAAGTGAGAATTGTAAGTATGTGTGTAGCAAATGTGTGTGTATATTGCTGAATGGAACAGAATGGTTTTTGAGCTGTTGTGTAGCTGCGAGTGGGGGAGCTTTGGCCATGAAGTTTAGATATTTAATGATGAGAAATTGACATCATTGAGCTATGACTATGTATTATGTTATAATGTGATGCTGAAACAGAAGAATATGTATTCTGTTACTATGTAATAAAATAAAACACATTGATTTTTTTTTCTTCTCTGCTCCCTAACAATGGAATTATAGACATGCTTTGTTATTCCTAGGAAACAAATGGTTTTTATACATTGAAAAAAATCTACAGTTCCATTCCAGTTTTTTTTTATTAATATTTTTATTCAGCAAAGATGCATTCAATCAATCAATTTCATGTTACAAAACATTTCTATTTCAAATAATTGCTGTTCTTTTGAACTTTCTATTCATCATCAAAAAAAAAAAAAAAAAAAAAAAAAAATCAGGGTTTCCACAAAAACATTAATCAGCAGAACCGTTTTCAACATTTATAATTATAATAATAATAATGATGCAAATGAAAATCAGCTTTGCTGTCACATGAATAAATTACATTTTGAATAATATTAAAACAGAAAACTGTACAAGTTTTGTTTTTTTATTTGTTTTTTCATTAAATAAATGCAGCCTTGGTGAGCATGAGACTTTAAATGGTGTATATTAATAGATTTTAAGACAGAAATATATATTTAAACATTAAATAAATATAATTAATCCATAAGGCCACCTTAATCCTGAAGCAGTGCAGAGCTATATGTAAAAATTGCTAATTATTAAATCAGGGTAAAGCCAAAAACCAATCAAATATTCTAAAGTTAATTATTAATATAAACGACTATTTACATATATTAGTAGTTGAATGAGACTTGAAGACCAGAACTTATGAGAGCGCATTGGACAGCTTAAAGTGTCGATTTGGGACAGGCGGGGTCTGATGACGGAGCGCGCGCGGATTCGCCTATGCATTCACACGAGCCATAATGCGACGGATCAGCAGGATAGCAGGAGCGCGTGCCCGGCCCAGTGCGCGCGGCTGAGGGTGACCCATCATCGGGAACTATGTTGCTTCCTTCAAACACCGCATCCCTGCGACTGTGGCCCGCATACCCCCGCTGAAGCTCGGGTATGCCATCATCTCGCTCCTGTTACTGGAAGCTCCACACATGCGTGCAGAATGTATTTCAACAGACGGTCGAAGAAGATCCACAGCGAGGGAGGTAAGCATGACATAATCTGCCGACATGAGCGACATATCGGAACTGTTGACGCGTGTGTTTTCTTTGGTGCTATGTTGTATGTTTTCGGATGTTAATTTATGTGTAATTTATTCGTTATTATAGCATTTATATACACTGTTAATTATATATACACGCATTAGGACATGTTGTGACCAGCATCAGTTATCCTCCACCTGTCCCGTTTGGTGACCTGTCATTTTCGCTGTGTAAACAGATGGGTTACCAGGGTGATGTTCTGTTTCCTACCAGTTGGCGGAGGTGATAGCTAGGGTCAACTGTTTTTCTGAGATAAACTGTGATGCGGCTTCAATTAATCTTATCCAGATCTGCATAGACCTTTGAGAGAAACTCCCTTAGTAGTGGTTATTTACTTCATCACGTGACTATTCAAAGCGCTCTAGCTTTGTAAGCTCATAGACAGGTCTGCTTCACCTGTTGAGGTTATTTGTGCCTGGTTAAAGTATTTACCTTTTATTAATTACTTTACATTTAAGTAAAATATGTGACCCTGGACCAATTTTTTGAATAAATAAGCTTTCCATTGATGTATGGTTTATTAAGATACAACTATTTGAAAATCTGCAATCTGAGGGTGCAAAAAAAAAAAAAATATTGAGAAAATCGCCTTTAAAGTTGTTCAAATCAATTCCTTAGCAATGCATATCCACTCATTAAAATACATTTTCGATATATTTACAATAGGAAATTTAAAAAATATCTTCATGGAACATGATCTCTATTTAATATCGTAATGATTTTTGGCATAAAAGAAAAATCGATAATTATGACCCATACAATGCATTATGACTGGTTTTGTGGTCCACATAATGGTTATGTGACTACAGATAAGAAAATATCATTTATATTGGATGCTGTCATATAGCATGCACAGACTGTATAGTTATATTTATTGAAGGGTTATCTTTAAATATTAGTCTATATCTGTTATTTGAAGTATTCTGACACTAGCAAATTTTAGTCACTCAATTTCATTACAAATCTTTAAATATCTTTAAATATCTTTTTTTTTTAACATTAAGATCCATTTGAATTTATATTATTAATAAAAATATTGAGTTTAAACTCTAAACTGAAAAGTCTTGAATAGTATAAAAATTTGCACAATTACAAAGAATTATGAAAACTTTTTTAAAAGCAAAATACCTTAAAAAAAAAAACTTCCTGAATATTATTTATTTATTTATTTTGCAATGAGGTCCTTTTTAAGCAAGAATGCATTGCTTTAAAAATGCATGCAATATAGAGTTAAAATAAAAAGATTACACTGTTATCATTGATATTTTAGTTGGTCTGTTTTATGCAAGAAAGCATTGCATTCCAAATGCATGCAGTGTAGGGTTAAAATCAAAAGACTGCAAACCACTGAGAGAAAATTACTTCGGCTACTGCATCAGTACAGTCTGTTCTGAGTGAAAATGAGCCACTGAGACTATTATTATTATTACAAATCTAAGTAAAAGCTTATATATCATTCTTCAGACATCAATTTACTGCCTGTCAAGTTTCAAAGTAATGCACCGAACAGGGCCAAGTACATCGCAAGTCCATGGCTTTTGAGATTTGTACGTTGGTGGCAGGTTTGAGAGATTGCAGAGTGTTTTGGCAGCAGGTCTTTTCCAGCATGTCTTTATGCGGCAGAGCTTTGTGGGGTGATGACACAGAGGGTGGAGTCTTTTTGACTGTCTGACACATATACATTGTGGATTACATTGAATGGTTGTTCAGAGCGTTTGTTTGGCCTGCACCCAGCATGTTCCAGAATTAACATTCAGGGGACATATTGTTGGTAACCTAATTTGCAATTCTGTGAAACGTACATGTGACTCTGGGTTGTTGTTGTATTGGTTGGAAACTGTTCATTAAAGTTGCATTTGGGCTTTTCTGGAAATCTTTAATCAGTCTTATTTATTATATGCCTTGAAGAATTATCTTTCAGACGATATACATAAAAGAAGGCCGTTTGCTGTAATTGTAAGTAGAAAGGTCAGTAATCCACTCAGTTCTGCTCACCTCAACAGATGACTGACAGCTGTTTTCTGATGACTTTGCTCTCCATATGCTCAGTTGGGAAATGGGACGATTGAAAAATATATCAACAAAAAAAAAGCATGCCCAATCAAGTGTATAGTGTGATATTGTTTGAACAGTAATTTGACAAACGATAATTCTCTATTAATTGTACAAATCATGTGGTTTGAAGTTTAAAGGCCACAAGGGGGCAGCATCTAAACGTGTCACTCGTAGCCCATGGCGTAGGTAGGAAAGTGATTGCTCTGTTAGTTTAATTGAATGCTTAAATTATAGAGCGTAAATAAATATTGAAGTACAAAGAAGCATTAAGATAATTTTCTTTGTATGTTTAAACAATAAATACATATATATCATAGTAAACTATTTGCAGATTACAGCGTTTATATTTACATTATTTACATCAACTTATAATAAATATGAAATAAATACACAGCTTTTTTCATGATGCAAGTCAATAAAAATACAATTAATAAAATAATTAAAAATGTACGTTTATTTGTTTCTCTAGTATTATTAGTGGCCTGTTGACATTCATCGGTAATGTTACCTATGACTGGGCTTAATAAAATTGGATTACAGTAAACAGTAAGTAACAGTAATTACACTCATGGTTTTATATATATATATACAGTCAAACCAAAAATTATTCAGACACTAGATATAATTTTTATATATATATTTTTTTTTTACTAGTGGGTGGAGGACACTATAGTTCATTTATGTAAGTGAGGATCGCAAAATATGAAATGAAATAAATGAAATACACTTTATTGTCCCAAGAGGGGAAATTTGTGTTGGACTCAAGGTGTTTACATTGACAAAAACATTAAAAACATAAAAAAAAAAAAAAAAAATAGTAAAATAAAATTACATTCATTCATTCATCATTTAACATTTTAATTGAATATAAAAGACTTATTAAACCGATTATACCTACACATTGGAACTCTGTACCTTCTTCCAGAAGGTAACAATTCATACTCAGTATGCAGTACATGCAATGGATCAGCTAAGATTTTATGTGCTTCTCTAAGGAAAGACTGTTCATACAATGACTCAAGAGACAAATGGTCCTTTCTCCCAGTGGTCTTCATTGCTATTTTTACCAAGCGTGCGAGCTTAGATTTTACTTGAATTGTAAGGTTACCAAACCATACCGTAATGCCATATCTGATTATGCTCTGTATAACTGCCTGATAAAACAACCACATAATAAAGTAAACTGTGAAATATTATACCCAAAAATTCTTCATACATTGGACTACAGTGGACACTTTGACCTGACCATGTTTTGCTTAAGTGTTATCTGACATAATTAAAATGAATGTTTTCTGACACAGTTTAACTATGAGTTTTTGTCATATTTTATTAAACTTTTTTTTTACTATAGTGAATAAACATTTTGGTTTGACTGTATATATATATATATACACACTACCAGTCAATAGTTTGGACACGGTAAGATTTTTTATGTTTTTGAAAGAAGTTTCGTCTGCTCACCAAGGCTGCATTTATTTAATTAAAAATACAGTAAAAACAGTAATATTGTGAAATATTATTACAATTTAAAATGACTGTTTTCTGTTTGAATATATTTTATAAAGTAATTTATTCCTGTGATGGCAAAGCTGAATTTTCAGCATCATTACTCCAGTCTTCAGTGTCACATGATTCTTCAGAAATCATTTTAATATGCTGATTTGCTGCTCAAGAAACATTTATGATTATTATCAATGTTGAAAACAGTTGTGTGCTTTTTTCAGGATTCCTTGATGAATAGAAAGTTCAAAAGAACAGCATTTATCTGAAATACAAAGCTTTTGTAACATTATACACTACCGTTCAAAAGTTTGGGGTCCGTAAGAATTTTTATTTTTTAAAAAAGAAATTAATACTTTTATTCAGCAAGGATGCATTAAATCGATCAAAAGTGACAGTAAAATCTGTTATAATGTTACAAAAGATTATATTTCAAATAAATGCTGTTCTTTTGAACTTTCTATTCATCAAAGAATCCTGAAAAAAAAAAAATATTGTACACAAATATTTCAAATCATCATATTAGAATGATTTCTGAAGGATCATGTGACACTGAAGACTGGAGTAATGATGCTGAAAATTCAGCTTTGATCACAGGAATAAATTACTTTATAAAATATATTCAAACAGAAAACAGTTATTTTAAATTGTAATAATATTTCACAGTATTACTGTTTTTACTGTATTTTTAATTGAATAAATGCAGCCTTGGTGAGCAGACGAAACTTCTTTTAAAAACATTAAAAATCTTACCGATTCCAAACTTTTGACCGGTAGTGTATATATATAACACATACATACAGGATACATGAAACTATTACATAGAGCTTAGCACAATTTATTGCTTATTACATCATTTATTGCTTTCAGTACTAAACATTAGCATTTCATTAGTATAACATTCATTTTTTTAAAGATTTATTTTCTTGGAATTTTTGCTTTTATTTTGATAGTATAGCTTGTGTAACCATTCCATATCAGATTAAAATAATGTTTTTTTGTAAATTAGCCATCTACATCATACAGATTTAGCAGAGTATAGTGCAAATATGTATTGAAAAAATATCTATAAAGAACAATGTTAAGTGAAATTACCATTTAACCTTACATTTTTAACTATTTTTTTTAACCTTAGCAAGTCTGCTTAACCAGATAATGATAAATCCAGTCTGAATAATACTTTTCACTGTCGCATTAAGCACCACAGTAGCTTTACTTTGTCTATTTCTTAAATATTATGCCCAACAAATTGAACTGAAAGGGGAAGTCAGCATATATTTAACAAAGCTGTGCCTTGTTTTGTATGTAATGTGGGATATTGTTGGTATATGTTGATATATAACTTAAAGGTGGCAAATGGAAGTCAGCAAGGTAAAGCTTTTTTGTATATATTAAACTTTTTGACATGCTGAGAGGCCCTTTACACTATAAAGAGCTATTTCTATTGAGAAAGAGTTCCTTTGCATGTTAATGCTTGTATCGAGCACCATTTCTGATCCCTAAAAGCACATTTTTAAGAGTGTTTTGCTCTACAGTCTTACTGACTTGGTATCTTGTGTTGTTTCTTTCTTATGGCAACGCTCCTCCAGAACAGTTAGTGTTGACCCCTCTTAGCCAGGACTCCCCCCTCCAGCAGGACCAGCCCGTGGGCTCCAACATGTGCTCCAATCTGGCAGACAGGTTTGAGAAAAGTGAGTGCCCACCCCCAAGCGGGCCGCTGCCTCCCGCTACTGCTTTGAGCCTTACAGGTGCATGAAGCCACCCCTTCCTTCAGCCCACACTGCATGGATAGACTAATAAAGCTAATGTTCTCTGCACATTCATCACATGCACATTCATCACATGCACTGGGTCATTCCTACAGTTTGGTGAATTTTTGAGTGAGCAGGTTTGTTGAAAGCTTTTTAATAATTCAATTATTTTGTTGTTTTTTTGAAGTGCGTTCAACCAAAGTCCATTTAAGGCAAGTCATTTCACTCGGTGGCCATCTTTGAAACACCTCTCAGGCAGCTATTTCAGTCAAGCAAATACAGCTCTTATCTCTTTGAATGGGGAAACATCAAATTCTCCAAAGCTATTCACCAAGCTTACGATAGGCCTTTATCACACTTCCTCATTCGAATAGCAGAAGCTTCAAATAGGAGCGTTAAAAAAACTTCTGCTGCAACTTGCATCACTGGCTGTGCCTATAACACGGGATTGTAAAATTCAGCACAGATACTTCTTCTAAAGACACCAACCGTTTACTATCATTAACTGAGTATAGTGAAACAGAGAAAAATGGTGTCAAGATATTCTGACGCATATTTTGTGATTTAAAAGGGAGCGCGCACAGCTAACTATGTGCATGCGCAATACTAAAGAGTCTGATCACTTTTTAAAGGTGCAATGTGTAAAATTTGGGAGGATCAATTGACAGAAATGCAATATAATATACATAACTATGTTTTCAGTGGTGCATAAAGACCTTACATAATGAACCGTTATGTTTTTATTACCTTAGAATGAGCCATTTCTATCACATACACACCGCGGGTCCCCCCCTCCATGTCAAGTCGCCATTATACGCCGGCATGTTTCTACAGCAGCCCTAAACAGACAAACACTCTACAGAGCATGTTTCGTCACTGTTGTTCTTCTAAATCGTTCATGTCTTTAGAGGCAGCTTGCATCGTCACTACGTTGAATATGCACAAAGTAGTAGAAACAGTAGTTGTCTGGTTTATTAGAAGCAGAGACCGTTCTTTGTTAGAAGTCAAGTCAAGTCAAGTCAAGTCACCTTTATTTATATAGCGCTTTTTACAATGCAGATTGTGTCAAAGCAGCTTTACATTGATAACTGGTATATAATTTTGGCTGCACAGCAGCTCTTAAAGAATAGTGTCAATGCCGGCAGATCAAAGCACTGTTGAATATCAAATGTCAAGTCAAATGTCAAGTGTCCCCAACTAAGCAAGCCAAAGGCGACAGCGGCAAGGAACCCAAACTCCAACAGGTGACATCAGATGGCAAACAGGTGGCAAATAGACTTCTGTGTTAAAATGGAGAAAAAAACCTTGGGAGAAACCAGGCTTAGTCGGGGGGCCAGTTCTCCTCTGGCGAACAGTGCTTTGTTACGATTCAGGTTGCTATCATATGTCCGATAGGATCGCAACATTCAAAGTATTTATTCCAGTTCAATCCAGTTGAGGATCGTATTCATCACACCGGTATGGACGGTTTGTTGAGGAGCTGTGCCACTGGTTGTCGTGTCGATGAGGCCTTCACAATGGATGATCTAGTTGACTCAATCTCTGCTGATACTTCAGGGCTGCGTTGTGGTCGTGTCAAGGCGCCGGTCCTCGGTCTCACCTGGATACGGCCCGGATCTGGTTGACTACGGTAAACCTCGGGATAAACAGAAAGACTAATATTAGTAGATGTCATTCTTCTTCTGATGTAACGAGTACATCTGGTGTTATAGGAAGTGTTCCCGGTTCCGGCTGACCTAATTTATGCAGCCTAATAATCCTTTAACGGATTTGAAAATATAAATTGATAATGTGTTATGTGTATGCCAGGTTAAAGAGATGCGTTTTTAGTCTAGATTTAAACTGACAGAGTGTGTCTGCTTCCCGAACAATGCTAGGAAGATTGTTCCAGAGTTTAGGTGCCAAATAGGAGAAGGATCTACCGCCTGCGGTTGATTTTGATATTCTAGGTATTATCAGCTGGCCTGAATTCTGAGATCGCAATAGATGTGAAGGACTATAATGCTTTAAGAGCTCGCTCAACCATTTAGTGCTTTGTAAGTAATTAGCAAGATTTTAAAATCTATACGATGTTTAACAGGAAGTCAATGCATTGTTGACAGAACTGGGCTAATATGGTCATACTTCCTAGTTCTAGTAAGAACTCTAGCTGCTGCATTTTGGACGAGCTGTAGTTTATTTATCAGGCGAGCGGAACAACCACCCAGTAGAGCGTTACAGTAATCTAGCCTTGAGGTCATGAACGCATGAACTAACTGTTCTGCATTTTTCATTGAGAGCATATGTCGTAGTTTAGATGTATTTTTAAGATGGAAGAATGCGGTTTTACAGATGCTAGTAACATGGCCTTCAAATGAAAGATTGGTATCAAAGAGCACACCCAGGTTCCTAACTGACGACGAAGACTTAACAGAGCAGCCATCAAGTGTTAGACAGTATTCTAGGTTATTACGTGAAGAAGTAAGAAGAAACCTCATTGCTTCACCCAAGCTACTCTCTGCTCTCTCAGACGACAACATGTCGGCCAGGCAGCCACCGTAGCTTCTCCAAATAGGAGGGGTGTGCGCCGTTAGTTGCAGTTCACAACCTCACCACTAGATGCCACTAAAATTTACACACTGCACCTTTAACTGCAAGAATACAATACAAACAACATATCACATTAAAAAGCATTAGAATTAGACAAATCTTAAAATATTAATTAGGACTAAAGTCTTTTGGGGGATTAAATTGTATTATTGTATTAAACAATAATTTTTGCATTTATGATGCAATCATCAATAATTAGATCAAATTGAAGTTGTTTAAATAAAGGAATATTTCCAGCCCATGGACGATTATTCAAAAATAACTGGTTTGATCATCTTAAACACGTCATATGCTCTATGTTTGAGTGCAATAATTGGATAGCATTACACTGTAGACAAAAATGGGCAGTTAATCATAATAAATATAATGCAAACATAAACAAAATAATATTAAATATAAAATAAAATTAGTCCATTGATTCCTCTGACAGTAACTTGAACAGCTTGTTGCTCTTCATTAATCTTGTATAATGTACAACATTATCTGAGCAGAAACGATTGTCAGCACTACCTGTGTTGCCAGTCATAAGATTAATGACTGGCAATGGCAAAACAGGTAGCGCTGACAATCGTTTCTGCTCAGATAATGTTATACATTAAAATGAAAGATGACATGCATAGTAGGGTACAATGTATGTCTAAGTAAACAGTAAGTTTTAAATATTGATGTTTATTGTTAAGTTCAACTAAATTAGTTTAATTTTGTTCTTAAAACTGGCGTCCGTCCATTGACAATAATGCAGGCGGAAATTTTTTTACGCTTCCAATCAGAGCCGGATGTGACGACACGTGGACTGTGATAAAGGCCTATTAAATTTCATATTTGAAATCACCAATGAAATCTGACAACAACTGTCTTGTAAATTTTGTTTCTAAATACTCCAATCATGACAAAAAACTGCATTTTTTAGGCTGGACCTGCCAATGCGCATGTGCAGTCATCTTTATCTTTAGTTTCTATAGCAACCGGAGCTTTTAAAGGCTACTGCAGTGACTTTTTACTGGCTCTTTTATTTAGAAGGTGGGAATTATTCATAGTAATACGAGCACATTGTCTTTGTATATCTAAAGTCTTTCCTAATACTTTGTTATTGGAGTTGCTTTCCTTTCAAGGAAATGATGTCACTTCTAGGAAGTCATGTTAGGGTATGTGCTTAAGAATCAAGTAGTACCAATGTAACAGGGTGGACTGGAATGGTTTTACACATTAAATAAATATGTATCACAGCGAATTTGTACATGTATACTAATGCTCAAAATTGCTAGTTTAGAAATATACACTGCCCGGCCAAAAGAAAAAAAGAAAAAAAGTCGCTGTTTGGATTTTAATAGGCAAATACTTAAGAGTCTATCCAAGATCTCGACCAAAAATTGATGCACCTTTTGATGGAAATAACATCACAACATGTATTTCCATCAATTTTTGGTCAAGATCTTGTATTGACAATGAAGAGGTGCACACTCTGTAAAGTCTATTCCAGCACATCCCAAAGACTTTCAATGAAATTAAGGTCAGGACTCAGAGATGCCAATTCATGTGTGAAAATGATTCTCCATGCTCCCTCTCAAACATTTTTTTCAGAATTTGAGCCTGATGAATCTTGACAATGTCATCCTGGAATATGGCCATGATGTGTCTTTGTACATGGTTGTTTAAGAAATTAAAAGCTACACACTCCATCTTTTAGGGTTAAAAGAACCGTTGCCAAACATATAACATGCTAAAAACATAATAATCACTGTAATAATGATTCATTCATAGACTCTTAAGTATTTGCCTATTAAAATCCAAACAGACACTTTTTTTTTTTGGCCGGGCAGTATAAATGTAATCTTTGCTTCAAAAAGTTAGGTACTAATCATTCTATGCATGGAAAACCACGTGGCATGAAAGTTGATTAACATTTTATGTAAAATATATATTGTTTCATGGGGGCATAAAAACCACCAAACTGTAAGAATGACGTCACACAGACATGGCATGCATCAAGGGATGCACCAACATGCATGCATGCATTACAGAAATAACAGTCCTTTTGGTGTTGATGCTAGTTAGTAAGCCAGGGGTTAGACTGTGACGCTTGCATGGCTTGTGCACGAGGTTGCGGGTGGCTGACGTGCCTGGTGGTGTAAGTGAACAATCTCACCTGCGCTCCGGGATAAACCCCGGTCAGGATTAGATACAGGTGAAGTTGCAGAGCCGACAGAAAGAGGATTACCTTCCCTGGTCACTGTGCCTGTAAGAGGCTTTTATTCCTCATTCACCCTTTTCCATCGCTTGTATAGCGACCCAGGCTACGAGTGCATCCCCCTTTCCCCTTGGGGGCCACCAGGACCTGCGGGTCACCTTGGCTACGGGACCAACATGTCACGCCGAGGGCGCAACAGGTCTAAGCGGAGCTCTGTAGGTAAAGGGTTTCCGGACTTTTGGTGGAGCGGCACACGTGAGCATGTGGGAGCTAGGGATGGGCGGATCGATCCTGAAATATTGATACTTCTGATACTGATGCCACATTTATGATAGATCCATGTAAAAGCAATCCTCAGTGGTTTATTTGAATGCTTTTATTATTTAATTAGCATGACATTTAAAATGCATCATTAGGTTTAAAGCTAACTTATAGCAGATAGTGTAGCTTATCTCAACATGAGCAAAACGCAGTAACAGCGTCATTCTCAATTTTTTTATTTTTATTTTCCAACTTTTGTTTATTTTCTAAAAATACTGAAGTTTTGAATTCAGTTCAGTTCATTTTCCTCCCATAAAAGTTGATGGTGAGTATTTATTAACAAAAAACTCAATGTGAGTCTTATTAAAATTTTCGCTTATTTTTGGAGCTTTGGTGTGCCGACTTTTTTCTGCTTTTTATTAATATTTTTGGTCAAGCACCCATCTTAGAGCAAATTTTTGCCGGTGATGTCCGTGCGTTTGTCCTGATTTATTAACAACTTGACATTTTTACTATTCATAAGGACAGCCTTTATGCTTTATTTTACTGTATTTCACACATTAAGTAAATGTAATATATTTTTTTAGGTGTCAGTGTCATCTCAAAATACTTCTAGTCATACTATCCATAAATTTACAATTTATATAAAAATAATAATAAAAAAAATGTATGACCATCTTTTTCACAGAAACATTAAACAATGTAAAACCAATAATGTTTTAATGTACTAATTTGGAAAAAAATAGTAAATTAATTAATCACCATGTACACATGTGAACAGCCTGTGAACTTTGACCTTGGAAGTACTTTTACACAAATTTTCGTATTTTTAAAATACATGTTTAAACATTGAGAACACGCACAAAAAAAGCATTTGTAAATTATATATTATTAATTACGTATTTTATGTTTTTCTTTGCAAATTTTTACCCAGTAACCTAGGAAAACAAAATGATTCATACATGCAGACACTTAATACACTTAAATAAATAGATGTCAATTTAATAGTATATAATAAACATAAAATTATGCCTTTAAGATATAGTCTCTTTGAAATCTTTTTCATGATTGAAAAGTCAATGGACAGATTTGTCACCATTATTTGATAATGACCCAGAGACACCAATGCTTGCTATTCACGTAATTAAAATCATAATTTCCCTCGGAAATCACAAAAAACTTTAAATTTATTACAGGCATCGGAATTGAAATGTTTAAATACTTGTCATAATTGAATAAATAACTATTCGCCCATCCCTAGTGCGACTGTATCTGTATGCAGTTTGCAAATGAAGAGCCTCCTTGAGCATGTAATATTTTCTGTCTGTGGATTTTGTTGGGTTGTCTGTATGACCTCAGTACCTCCATAATGATTTGCTGGTTCACTGTCCTCTTGAACCTATTCCAGTGCCATTGTGTTGCCGTAGCAGAAAATTCTAGACAATAGAGGAATTTGACACCCATTTGAACAGCATGACCATAGTCTGACTAATCAGAGAAGTATAATACAGATGGAGAGATGTGCAGTGATATTGCATGGAATAAGAGAGGCCCGCTGAATGAATGCATGCGGTATAAGAGAATGCGGTGGGTAAAGTGAGCACGGTTACAAAGGCTTAGGGATGAATAATGCAACCCTGGGCTATTCATAATTTAAAAGCATGCTGCTTTTTAGTGGTGAAAAGCTGGCAGATGGCCAAATCGCCACACTCACCCCACACTGTGCTTGGGGTCAAACTTAGTGATAGGTTAAGACATGACTAATCAAATGCACAGATGTAATTGACATGTCATTTTTACATGCTTTAAACCTTTATTTATGTTAAATATGTATTTATTTATATTATACATTTATAACACTTTATATGTATGTGTGTGTAAATTAAGTAAAGTAAATGAATGTAAATTAAATTGATATTGCAGAACATTTTTTAAATAGGCTTAAGTTTTTGTTAGAATATCTTTTTTTTTTTTTTAGAAATGAAGTGTTCAACCATGTTTTGAGCTGAAATGTTGTGCCATGCTTTTCTTTATCAATTATTGACAGTGTTTGGGTGTGATTTAGTCACACAAAAACAGAACAATTATTGTTTCTTTCTTGGTCTTTATCTGAGGGCAAAGGTCAGTGCAGCTCTTAGATTCCCAGTTTTATCAGCACATGTTGGGCAACTTGTGAATAGAGTGCTTGTTGATAATATTAACCAGAGCCTGTGTGTCCTTTATAAAAAGTTTGTTATTTGTCCAGTCTATGTACTGCACATCATTTACCAGTATGTTGCTGATTCCACAATTCCAAGTGTCTGCCGGTCTGGCCATTTGCGAGTAACCAAAGCTGAAAATAATTTAAGCCGCATCTCATGGGCCTTTAATCAATCATTAAGATTGAATGGCTGAGTTGGGAATTGGAAGAGGAAGTAGAGGAAAGAGAAAATTAAAGTATGAGAGAAGTGAGTGAGTGATTATTCAGAGGAGCGGTATATGTAATGCATGATAAAAAAGTGGGCCATACCTGATTCTTTGGCCCTTCTATAATCCAAGTTGCTTTGTATGTTTATTTTGTGAGGCAGGTCTGGAAACATGACAGCAGTTGTTCTCAACTGGTGGGTCACAGAAGGGAAAATATAATGCTAAATGCAAATAATAAAATAACATGCTTGGGAAAAAAAGGTCAATGGAGTTCTATATAGGTTTCATGACTCAATAAAGAACCAATTTTAAAGAGCCAAGGTTCTAGAATAAGAAATGTCTTAAATGACTGCATAATACTTTCATTTTTTTCAAGTAATAAAGTGTTTAGTTCACCCAAAAATCAAATTTCTGTCATTAATTACTCACTCTCATGTCGTTCCAGACCTGTAAGACCTTCGCTCATCTTCTTAACACAAATTAAGATATTTTGATGAAATCCGAGAGCTTTCTGACCCCTCTATAGACAGCAATTTAACCACCACTTTCAAGGTCCAGAAAGATACTAAAGACATCGTTAAAATAGTCCACGTGACTGAGTGTGAGTAATTAATGACAGAATTTTCATTTTTGGGTGAACTAACCCTTTAAGGTTCTATATAGAACCTTTTCTTCTAAAGGCCCATTCAAAGCAAGGACCACTTAATAACTATAATGATTAGAGTTGTCAAAAGTACTGACTTCGGTACCAGTCGGTACTGAAATTTTAAAAATGTGATGGTTTGAGTGCTGTCAAGTGGATTTGTAAACACCTCTGATTGGCCATTGTGTTCACGGCTCATCGTATATGTCTGTGATTGGCTTCAATGATCAATGCACAGGAGCGTTTGAAAGCACACGGAAGTGTTTGAATTTGAAAGCGGGAGTGGGAGCATTTGAAAGCAGGACCAGTCTACTGACAGACGCCTGCTTTCAAACGCTCCCGTGTGTATCTGTGTAAGCGCTTGGTGAAGAGCGTCACTGATGACTATTTATAACATTTTTACAGCGTTGATCATTGAAGCCAATCACAGACATATCCGATAAGCCGTGCACACAATGGCCAATCAGAGGTGTTCACAAATCCACTCAACAGCGCTCAAAGCGTCACATTTTTTAAATTTCAGTACCGACTTGGTACCGAAGTCGGTACTTTTGACATATAGTACTAAAAATTGAAGATTTATTTTCCAGCAAATGAACGATAAAAACAATGACAGCCAATCAGAATCCACCAGACTTTAAAGAGCTTGAGCTTCAGTTATCGTCCATTGGTGTGGATGCTAATATAGTTATCGCTTTTTGGTGTGAACGGGCCTTTAGAGTGTATAATTGTGCATAGGACAGCAAAATAAATATGATTATTAATTGAAAAAATAAAAATTAGACTTCTTATTTATTTTGAACCTCAAAGGCTATACATCAAACTTTTTGAAACTTTATAGTATTTTAGTGCAAAATCTTATGGATAATAATACAATATTTGGCCCAGTGTCGTGTTAATAATACTGCATTATTGGATCTGTGCAGATCATTTTAATAATTTTAATATTAATACATTTCATGTTTGATTTTAAGGATATTTTTGTTTAATTTTGTTTGATAAACGGTACTTGATGTCCAATGTAAAATCTGGATCCTGAAGCAGAACCAGTTGAGAGCCACTGTAGTTTAAACTATACCCACTAGCTCACTGCTGTAGTTTATTGCAATTAAGTCTGAAGTCACCTTGAAATACATTAGCCATAATTTATGACTCCATAAAAACACATTTAAGGGCCAGTGTCTTCTGCACTAAAATATATGACAACATACATAATTACAAGTTCACACAATTCTCAGTTAGTGGCAAGATAGTTATCAGTGGTCAAGCTGGCCTTTGACACCAAAGAGATGGGTGCTGCTTGCTATATTTACACCCTGCATCTCAAAACTTAAGATCATGTAGCAAGAGAACTAAGCAGAATGCAGACTCGGAAAGCAAAAGGATCTGATGGAGATACAGCCCTTAGCATATTCATGTGGGTATGTTTTAGCTGATTGTTCTAGTTTGTGTTTTCATGACTGACTAGCAGATAATGGATTAGATATGGTCCAAGTGGTGGCATGGTTGTGTCTATATAGGGGGAAAAGTCTAGCAAAATTCTCATGTAATGTTCATATACTGTTTACTTTCAAGGAAATCAGCAGCAAATGCAAATCTTTCTGGGGGAAAACCATTTTATATATATATATATATATATATATATCAGTCAAAAGTATGGAATCGGTAAGTTTTGTCTGCTCACCAAGGCTGCATTTATTTAATTAAAAATACAGTAAAAACAGTAATATTGTGAAATATTATTACAATTTAAAATAACTGTTTTCTGTTTGAATATATTTTATAAAGTAATTTATTCCTGTGATCAAAGCTGAATTTTCAGCATCATTACTCCCATCTTCAGTGTCACATGATCCTTCAGAAATCATTCTAATATGCTGATCTGCTGCTCAAGAAACATTGTGTACAATTGTACAAAATATTTGTGTACAATATTTTTTTTTTCAGGATTCTTTGATGAATAGAAAGTTCAAAAGAACAGCATTTATTTGAAATATAATCTTTTGTAACATTATATATGTCTTTACTGTCACTTTTGATCGATTTAATGCATCCTTGCTGAATAAAAGTATTAATTTCTTTAATTTCTTTTCAAAAAAATAAAAATAAAAATTCTTACGGACCCCAAACTTTTGAACGGTAGTGTATAATGTTACAAAAGCTTTGTATTTCAGATAAATGCTGTTCTTTTGAACTTTCTATTCATCAAGGAATCCTGAAAAAAAAAAGTTCACAACTGTTTTCAACATTGATAATAATCATAAATGTTTCTTGAGCAGCAAATCATCATATTAGAATGATTTCTGAAGGATCATGTGACACTGAAGACTGGAGTAATGATGCTGAAAATTCAGCTTTGCCATCACAGAAATAAATTACTTTATAAAATATATTCAAACAGAAAACAGTTATTTTAAATTGTAATAATATTTCACAATATTACTGTTTTTTTCTGTATTTTTTATTTAAAAAAATGCAGCCTTGGTGAGCAGACGAAACTTCTTTTAAAAACATTAAAAATCTTACTGATTCCAAATTACATATATTTCTCAGTTTTTATTATGTATATGTTTAATACATTTTAGTGTAGCCATCTTTCCATGAATTGTATTAGTGATCATAAAGAAAATACATCTTTTGAATTTGTTCAGAGGGGGTGTACTCATTTATGCTGTGCACTGATAAATAAATAAATATATATATATATATATATATATATATAAATATATATGTATGTAATGTATATATAATATACATACATACATACATACATAGGCTACAATTTCAACTTTGCTTAAATCTCTTTCTATGAATTGTATAATTATATTGTTTAACCTTTACATTTGTTCCCCTATCCACATTTACATTTGACAACTCTCTTATGCAAATAAATAAAATAACCTTATAAAAACACAGCAAAATCAATGTTTATTCATTTTTTTTTAAATAATATAATTATTTTGTTAACGTCAAAATCTGTATTTTTATGGTATTTTAGCGTGAAGTCTTTTGGTTAATAATAATACAATATGTGGCCCAGGGTATGTTAATAATTCATAAATCCCACAGTATTCCAATGAGTGGTCTATAAATATGTTTTTTTAAAAATACATATTCTTTAACCTTTATTTGTTCCCCCCATCCACATTTGTTTAATTCTTTGTTAGCCGTCTTAACCATTTAAATCTTCCTATTACTTTTTTAATGACATAATATTGACAATGTGACCTTAAAACACCAAACCTTTGAGAAACAACATGGCATATTTGTGGCTTCAGGTAAAATTTCCATCAGGGAGGAGCAAAAAGAACAGGAAGTTGAGCACATTTAGTGCCTTTCTATCCATATTGTGGACACAGACCGGTGTGGCCCTCGAGCAGTGCCTGCGCCTTTAAATGTAAGATTTTTGTGTTGTCTAACTGCGGGTAACGTAATGCTGTAGTTAGACGCGGACAGAGAAAGCGCGCTGTCTGGAGGGAAACCATCTTCTGTCACTGCAAAGACACAACGGAGTGGAGCCTTATAAAGACATCCAGAGATTGCCCGAGGCGGCCCAAATGACACGGTGGGAGAGGGTTTGGGGCTTGTCTGTTATAGAGGCTGACTGGAATGGGAAAAGTGACGCGTGTAGTCCATCTCTCCACGCCCGCTTTCGATCATGCAGCAGCTGGGTAAACTCTCCTGTCACATCCAGACAGAGCTGTTATTTACTGAGCGTACATTATTTATTATGTGCGGAAAATAATAATTTGGCAGTGGTCTGTGATAATGCAAAATTTGAGAGGGAATCGCAACGTTCAACGTACGAGTGGCTGTGTCTCAAAACCCCACGCGACGCACCGCAATCGCTTCTACACTGGCTGGACGTATCGAAGTCCTACGTCATCGCATAAGGTTGACCTCACGGACCAATCAGCTGTAAGCTCGAGGCTACTCTGAATAAATAACATTATTTATATCGATTAATTCATATATTTTTTAAATTTATATATAAATAATTATATTTTTATTCATTTTAAAATGACATATTATTTAATTTACACATGGTTTGAAATTATATATTATTTAATAAAAATATTATTATACGTTTAGTTTATATTTTTACTTGTAAAATCATTGTATTTCATTCGGATGGAGAAATGTTAGAGTAGCTCTGCAGCGCGTCAAAAAAAAACAAAAAACAAAAAAAAAACGACTACGCAAGGCTTTAAGTGTAGATAGCTGCATTGATTATAATGGGAGAGATTTTACGCGTCGTGACTTTCCGACATGTTCGAATCAGGCGCGTATGGTGCCTAAAATGCTGTCTAGGAAGGCAGCTCGTTAGGTTTTAAGACACAGCCATTGTCTCATTGCTTTTCGTTTCAGCGCATCGTGAATACAGGTGTTTCCACGGAATAAAGAGGCTTTTATAAAGATAAACAAATGCACAAGGTTTCCTACAAAGGTGTTTGCTGCGCCATTGTGCTCCCATCAGCACATTCTATACAGGGGGTCCCGTGGGCGTTCGCGTATGCTGTATTGGTGACGGAGCTTTTGCTCGTGGATGATGAGGACGATGATGATGAGGATGGAGGGGGGGAATGAAGGGGACGAGGAGGGCGGTGCACAGAGGCAAACGTCATTGACACCAGGGGCGGCTTGCATCAGCACACAGTAGTAGTGTTAGTGGCCAGCGCACTGAACTGTAAACCACATTTCTATGTCTCTTATTCTTCCCGTCTTCTTCCACGCACACTCACGCTAGCCTCGCCTCTCTCTCATTACTCAAACGGTGCAGGACCCGCGTGCTCGGCCGCCGGCTACCGCAAGGCAGAGGATGAGATGTCCGGAACCACATCACAGGCGGACCCGATAGATGCCACAGCGCGGATTGTGCTGCTCAACCGAGCCCAGACCACCAAATTTTGTGACAACCATGTCAGGTGAGTCCATTCAAGTCTTTATTGTACGGAACAGGAAAAGGTTACATTGCAGTTTGAATTTATTCTAGCTTGTTTTGTTCTACTCTAAGTGTATTCTTTGTTTAAAGTTTGCACATGATTAAGTCTCCATTATCATTATTGTGGTCTTTTTGTGGCTGTAAATTAGCCATATTAAATGAATGTTAAAGATGCTGCAAACAATTGAATCTTTGTTGCAGTACTGTATTATTGTCTTTTTTAGATGAAATGGAAAACACTTTGTTGTTAGTTTAATATAAATGCAAAGGACCAGCATTTAACCTGCACTATCAACAAGAAAACAATAATACAATATTTTTGCTTAGTTTCTTCTGCTAACCAGTGCTCCATTTATTTGGAAAAAAATAAATAAATACAGTAACAGTAATATTGTGAAATATTATTACAATTTAAAAGAACTCTTTTCTATTTGAATGTTTTAAAACGTAATTTATTCCTGTGATGGCAAAGCTGAATTTTCAGCATCATTACTCCAGTCTTCAGTGTCACATGATCCTTCAGAAATCATTCTAATATGCTGATTTTGCTGCTCAAGAAACATTTATGATTATTATCAGTGTTGATAAAGGTTGTGCTGCTGAATATTTTTGTGGAAACCGTGATACTTATTGTTTTTCAAGATTCTTTTATGAGTTAAAAAGCATACTGTATATTTCAAATAGAAACAATCGTTACCGTTGTAAATACACAATACTAAAATGAAACACATGGAAACTGCTTTTTCTGAGGTGAGACTTTTTATTTTGTAACAAGTTACGAAAATAACGTTAGAATAATGACACTGACATATAGCCTGACAACATCTCATCTGACAGCAGATACTGAATCAGGACAACGCGTTTTTCTCAGGCACTCTTTACCTAAACTGCATCTGACAAAAGTGTCAACAGCTTTCACGCATGTCTTTCAAAATAAAAGCCTTGCATCGGAAAAAACATAGAATTATGTTTGTTGCTGTTTCTTTGCACACTCTGCAGCCCAATGAAAACTTTAGCCCGTCCATTTTCACCAGTTTGACTCATTCAGGCTGATTTGCGCACTTCAGAGAGGGGCAATATTCCACCGACAGCCAGTCAGCAATGCGGATGCATTGCCTCCTGTTTTTCCTGTTTTTCCTGTATTTCGCAGTCTCCCTCAACTTTGTGTTTTTAACTGTTATTTTTTAATTAAGTATTAAATTAAACACATTTTATTTGATGCCTCACCAACAACACAGCTCTCCAACATTTTATGGCCCAACATAAAGATCATCTTATTAACCACCAATGCTATGAGACTGATTGAAAAAAAAAAATTTAATCAAGTTCAGGTTTTCCCTCAGGGAAATTCCATACTAAATGTATGCAAGTACGCATTGAATGTGACATCCGAATAGGTTCCATTAGGTGAAGTACTCCATCAGAGATTTCCTGTGAGTACACCAAGGTCATGTTCCAGGCTGTGCTTGGCTAGAGTTCATGTGCAGTTCCTGAACAAAAAGTCTTTGGGTCTCCAAAGTGCCCAAGTCCTCTAAAGACTTGAGTGTTTCTTTATCTGTTGGATGGTTATTATATCAGTTTGATTTGTTTCATATGCAGATGACAAAATGGCACTTTTTGAATCTTTAAGGATATGATTGTGTTATAAAACTGTTACGTCAATACTTGTAACAAAAGCCAGATAGATTTGGATCCCAGATGCCATAATATGGAAGCTCATACAAAATCAACCTCTCAGTACTGAAAACACTCACCCACACACACTTCATCGATCCACCAGTATATTCTAAAGATTCAATTCCGCTCTAAAAGGCTCTATTTTGGTTCCCGCACCAACATTAAGGTGGGCCTAGAAATCCGTAGCCGTTTTGTCATTGACTAATTTCAGATCTGATGGAGCTCTGACCTTTTCTGCTCATCAGCTTTTCAGCATAATGCCTCTGACTGGAGCAGTGGAAATTTTAATAAGAATTGTTCAGATCATTCTCTTATTCCTTGATCTTCATATTTTATTTAGCAACTGGTTTCTGCTTCCCATTGCATTGGCATCAATTGGTCAGCTGTCAATCACAAAGTAACCAGATCAACAAATCCAGCAGTGCAATCATCCATATCAGTCTTTTAGGGTAACCCCAGGTACTACACATTATGGTGACAGCAGTTTGGGTTACTGTGTGTGTGATTGGACCGCTGAATGTTAATGAAGGGGATCGTATGAATGGTTTCAGCCACTCTTTGATGTCAACGATAGCCTGCCGTACTTCCAGGTCAGCTACCGAGCTGCTGTTTGACGCTGTAGTGTGGGTTACACTGGGTGTGTTAGGCTGTGAACTCATTGCCGATGAGCCCAGAAGGGTGTCATGTTTACAAAGTGGACCGCGCTTGCACAAGTACACATGCTGTATTATAGAAACATGCTTACGATTGGATTTACACAATTCGTGCCTCCAGATGCAGATATAAACCCGCCCACACAAACAAATACTGCCTCATGTTTAGATTTAGATGGACAGCCTTGGGACGGAGGCAAATTTGTAGACCCGCAGGTTATTTTTAGGGATTCTTAACAGCTATTTTAATGACTGTAAAACATTTACTGCCACAATCAGCTATTTCAGAGCTACTTAGGAGTTCGATCGATATGGATAATTGACAGACACGCCGAGAAACATCCATCCTAACATCCCAGACACTTATTTTGGGATTGTTTATTTAAATTTAATGCAGTGGGCAATGAAGTGTCAGGTGCTTGTATCAAAACACTTACGAATGCTTTTTTTCCTAGAAGCCTGTGTGGAGCTAATCCTAAATTAGTGCTCTTATGGCCCTGGTTGTATATATAGATGTTTTAAAATAGCTTTTAAACATCAATTTCCCCTTTTCTCCCTCTAGCACGGCTAAATACGGGATCCTTACCTTCCTGCCAAGGTTCCTGTACGAACAGATCAGGCGAGCAGCTAATGCCTTCTTCCTCTTCATCGCTCTTATGCAGGTATGACACTTGGGATGCTCAGACAACTGTATGAACTGCATCTGCTTTGTTTTGAGGACATTAAAGTACAAAATGTGTTGCTCATGTTGATCACTTTCAAATGGGATATCCATCCGAGGATCCATTCTGCTCATGCTGACCATATGACTTTTCAGTCATTTGCCAACATGTCTATTTGTGCATTATGTCCATTTTTGGAAGTGGTCCACTATTTCACTCTCTATAACTGCTGCCAACCAATGCAATTTTTATTGCATGAAAAAGAGTGTGCAATTAAGCTAAATAGCTGAAAGGTTTCTTCATTGTGTCATGTTGTTTACTCGTTACAGTGCTTTTCAAGGCAGCACTGTATTGATATTCCTTAGATATTCTGGCTAAGCGGTTTTCCTGAAGTGTTAAACTTCTACAATGAATTCAGCCTTTGTTTTGAATAGGGATGGCACTGATATGAAAATTTTGGCCGATACAATAACCGCTAATCTTTATATTTCAAAGCTGATAACCGATATATTGGCAGATAAATCTAAATCCAAATCTTGTATTTAATTTTTGAGAGCCTGATTACAAAAACAAAAGTCTCACCATTAAAAGCCATGTCCCAAGCACACAATTATAATGATATTGTTATATTATATCATTATAACTTTATGTAGCCTATATACATATGACAAGATTTACGCTGCTGTATTTAAACTGCTGTACTAAACAGAATCAGAAGTGTCTCAGCTGAAGGAAATAATCCATTATTTATCAGCTTTAATATATCGGCCAAATTTTCTTATCGGGCCGATAACTATAATATTAAAAATGAACATATATCGGCCAATACCGATAAGGTGGCCAATATATCGTGCATCCCTAGTTTTCTTAAGTGTGCTTATATATTATAGATTTAGATCACTAACATAATTTTTTTAGATGTTTAAAAGGATAGTTTACCCAAAAGTTAAAATTTACATACCCTCATGTCGTTCCAAATCTGTGTGACATTTTTTTCCTTCTGTGGAACACAAAAGAAGATATTTTGATCATATACTCTTAACAATAGAAGGTGACTAGATCTTTTACATTTCTAAAAGGACCATAACTATCATAAAAGTAGTCCATACAACTTGTATGCTATTCCAAATCTTGTGAAGCCATACAGATTAAGATTCTGTTTTCCCTACCTAATCTTTTTCATTTTAAATGGGATTTTCCCAAAGCATGTTGTTGTACCACCACAGTAAACTTCCTCATTTTATGTTTATCTGTTTACATTTTCAAATGCAGCAAATCCCTGATGTCTCACCGACGGGTCGCTACACAACGCTGGTGCCCCTTATCTTTATTCTGACAGTGGCTGGGATCAAGGAGATCATTGAGGATTATGTGAGTATACTGCTGAATGGAGCTCTGCATTAAACTGTCCAGAACTTGTTTTTACAACACTGGATAAGTGCATTGTCTTTGAAATGCTGTTGAAATTTTGGATGAATAATGCTTATGATATGTCACGTGTTGTGTTCTCACAGAAAAGACATAAAGCAGACAATACAGTGAACAAGAAGAAGACAACAGGTTGAGTGTTACAATCATATCTGTGTAACAGGGTCAAAAATTAACTAGGGGATGAACTTAGTGCTTTTGCAGTCATAGTAGTGACCTATATCTGTCAAATATCTGTTTTCACTTTTTACATTTTACCTTTGCTCTTTAAAAACACAATTTTAATCATTTAATTTATAATGTTAAATATGTGTTGCAGGTCTCATAATGACTATTCATTTTTAATGTTTAATATATAATATTATATGTAATGTACATTATAATATTGTGATGCCAAATTCACTTCAGCATTTAAATTATTATTTTTTTTAAATATTATTTATGCTAAATAGTATAGAATTTTAATTTTCGTTTTCGGCTATTTGTCTGCTATGACAAAAATATAATTATTGGCTTTTTGTTATTAGTCAGAATTTTAATGTCAGTGTATCCCTAGACTTTATACAATTTTTTTTTTAGAATTGGCATCCATAATTGTTCATAATTATTTCAAATATTTAAGTTTTTTTTTTTTTTTTTTTTTTTTTTAGATTTTTAGAAAAAATATGCCTTCATGAGGGTACAAATGCCTCTGAAAATCGGTTCTAGGGGCAAATATTGTCTTTGAATATAAAGTGAATTTCTGGTTGTTATATATTAATTTTATATGTGGTTTATATATTCATGAGGAGAATTTTTCTGATGATGTCATTGTTTTCTAGTACTGCGTAACGGAGCATGGCAGACTATCATATGGAAGCAGGTAACCCTGTATTTTTGTCTCTTTTTCTGCATTGTTTTTTCTTATTCTACTCCTCTGTGTTTCCCTTCTTTCGGTCAATGATGCTTTCATTTATGTCCTGTAGCTTTTATTTTGGTAACACCTGCTTTTTTCAGTTCACCTCTCACTGCTGTTTTGTTTTTACTTTCTCTTGATTCATGTACATCCTGCTGTGTGTTGCTTCTCCTTTTTTGTTTCCAAACACTGTGGTCTATTTCTTAATCTCATTTTCTCCCTCCTCATGCTCTTGCAATGCTGCACCTGCCCACTAGGTGGCAGTGGGAGACATAGTCAAGGTGACCAATGGGCAGCATCTCCCGGCTGACATGGTCATAGTGTCCTCCAGGTCAGCACCGCAGTGTATTTGTGTGTGTATCTGTGGGGTTTGTCGTGCTGTAGTGTGATTTATAGATGTGAAAAATAAGTTACATGTGATTTTGGGAATATGTTTCAGTAAAATATTTGTGTGTTGTGTTTATATTTGTGTTCAGCTGTTTTGTGTTCAAAATCTGCATCTGTTGTTCTCACAGTGAGCCTCAGGCGATGTGCTATACTGAAACGTCCAACTTAGATGGCGAGACCAACCTAAAGATCCGACAGGTACATGTTACAAAAGTCTTGTGTGTTTTGTATAATGTGTTCTAAAGGTGATGATACACGGGGCAAATTTTTGAGCATTGTTGCAGGGCAATGTTGCTTGGGCATCTGCAACATTGAGAATGGGCAACAAATTCGGATCTAAAGTATCCAGACTACACAGCGAATTCGACGCAGAATCCTCTGTTATAAACCATAGATATCAGATCAAACAGCGCTGATGTGGAGACGAAAAAGTTATGTAAGGCTTTTCAGTCCACAAATCACCAGCATTCACCATGGATTTAATGTAGTAACACTAACTGTAACAATGGTATTGTGGCAGAAGTAGTTGGATGTTTTTAAATTATTCATTTCAGGGTTCGTGCAACCTTTTGAGAGTGAAATTCAAGCACTTTTGAAGGACTTTGAAGTGCTTCACACTTTTCTAGCACTCTAAAGCTGTAAATATTATCCAATTTAAATGTTATTTTTAATGTGGTGACCAAAAACATTATTTGTTCATCCTTCAAAGATTGTCCCCATTTGTAAAACTAAAAGTTTCCAAATAACAGAAAAGATTTAACAAATTGAAACTTGAAAACGTCGGAGTAGTGTAAACAACCGTAGGAAAAGTTATGCCTATTAAAACGAAAATGCACTAGTGTAAACAGGGCCTAAGTGGCACCAGTGCTACTGCTCTCAAATGGTAGTCTGGAGCTATGAACATGCTTGTTGTTTGTTCTGTGTGTTTCAGGGTCTCTCACTCACAGCTAGTTTTCAGTCTCTGGAGGAACTGATAGCTTTGTCTGGTCGTCTTGAATGTGAGGGGCCAAACAGACACTTGTACGACTTCACTGGAACACTGCGCTTAGACAACCTCAAGTACGGCAACTCACTATTTGAAATAGTGTGAATTTGAAATATAACTCGCATACACACACTTCATTTAGGGACCATGTGTTTGAATTGCAGCCCAGCTCCACTTGGGCCGGACCAGGTGCTGTTACGAGGCGCCCAGCTCAGGAACACGCAGTGGGTTGTGGGAATTGTAGTCTACACTGGACATGATTCCAAACTCATGCAGGTGAGTGTTATCTCAGAAAAGCTGGATGTGGACCAGTGTTGTTACTGTTTTAACTAAAACTGAAACTATTAAAATAGTTTTCGTTAATTGATATAAAACTGAAATAAAATAAAATATAAATATCAGATGAAATGTTGCCTTGGCAATTAACTAAAATAAAATGATAAAATAGGTTGAAGTAATAAAATTACTAAAACTTAAACTGAAATAAATATAAATTAAAGCTAAACAGAAATATTAAAAATAATAATAATAATAATGTAAATGACAAAAGCACACAAAAATTACTAAAACTTAAAATGAAAATATAAAAATAGAAGCAAATTCGAAATATTAATAAATACAGTAATAGTATAAATAATACTAAAATAACACTGATGTAGACAGTGATTGGTAGCACAACAATTGAGTAATGAAGGATTTTAATTTTTAAAAATTTGTACCATGAAAAATTTTTTTTATTTGAATGCTATTAAATGCTATGTAAATACCATAAAAATGACAATCATTCAGCACCATGGTATATATCAGAGTGCTATGGTATTGCAGTCAGTTACCATGACACATAATGCTTTTTTATAAGGGTTAATCATAATCAGATCTTTGGTGCATGTATTTAATTGTGAAATAATTTAAAAACAATCAAGGCTACACTGTTTAATACTATTTATAGTGTCATTATAGATGTAAATTGTATTATGCATCTACACTACCATTCAAAGTTCTAGTGTCTGTAAGATTTTATTAAATTTTTTTTTTTTTTTTTTTTTTTTTTTTATATATATAAATGAAGTCTCTAATTCTCACCAAGGCTGCATTTATTAAATTAAAATGAATTAAATTCATTTTTAAAAAAAAATTCAAATGGTATTTAATGTTTCCATTCTGCAGAATTCCACTAAAGCTCCACTGAAACGCTCTAATGTGGAGCGTGTGACAAACATGCAGATCCTGGTTCTGTTCGGGATTCTCCTGGTCATGGCACTGATCAGCTCCATCGGGGCCGCCATATGGAACAAACAGCACACGGATGTGGATTGCTGGTACCTTTCCCGTGCAGGTATATTTACATACATCTGTTTAGCACAGTGAAACATTCTTTACCAATTTAGTTGTGGATTTATTGTACCTTTTCACTTATTAGCACTTTCTAGCCCTAAATAAATGCATTTCTGTTCATAAAATAAGCTTATTGTCTATTCAGGTGATATCTCCCTGAATTTCTGGTACAATCTGCTGACCTTCATCATCCTCTATAACAACCTGATTCCCATCAGCCTTCTGGTCACTCTAGAAGTGGTTAAATTCACACAGGCTCTCTTCATTAACTGGGTAAATTAACACTTAATGTCACCAATTACATTGTTTGATTTTCGTGATAAAATCGACAGGATTTAAAAATGTTGAGACTTTACTTCATATTAAAAGTAAGAAAGCACAAATCTTACTGCGATTATTGGATGGATTATTTTTGTTCGTGCATCAACAGAAAGCAGCATAGACTAAAAGATTGATGAATCCATATCGGTATCGATTAAAATCTAGAAATCGATGTTGTCAACCCAGTGCTAGTCTTTGTTTCGGTCAATGATTTCAGCCTTTCAAAACTGTTTTGGCCAAAACCGAAAATTGCCGTTTTGGCTGAAACTTTCATTAGCCAAAATTTCAGTGCATCACTGACAGTGTTAAAATACAGCATTTCTTAAACTGTACCAAAACCATGAGCAGAGAACTGTGATTCAAACTGAAACCTAAGAATTTGAACCGTTATGAATAAATGCTTTGTTCTTCATGCATATTTACAGGATGTTGAGATGTATTATGCTGAGACAGACACTCCTGCTATGGCCCGAACGTCCAATCTGAATGAAGAACTAGGCCAAGTGAGAAGAAGCTCTGCCTATTAACTTTTACAAATGTTAATCTACCTTGACTCCAATACGTCTCATTCACTGTCTCTTTGTTTTTCAGGTAAAATATCTATTTTCAGATAAGACTGGCACTCTCACCTGCAACATCATGCACTTTAAGAAATGCACGATAGCTGGAATTACATACGGGTAATTGTAGTGCTTTCGTACATCAATACACTCACATTATCTTTGTGCTCTATTAGGGTGCATTGATCTGTTACTTTTTGTTTATATTTGTGAGTGGCCACTGATCTATAACGCTGTCTCCAGGCACTTCCCAGACCTGGACTGCGATCGATCCATGGAGGACTTCAGGTCAGATGCCGCTGATTCTATCTCTGTCCTGTATCCTGGCGAATATTACGCAGGTCTAAGAGGATAATGTGCATTATGAAATTATGTTATCCATTACATCTTATTTCTGTGTGTCGTTTTGCAGTCATCTTCCCTCTACAAGTCATAATTCTACTGAGTTTGATGATCCTGCTCTGATCCAGAACATTGAGAAGAACCATGTAAGAGTTTTTTAGCTGCTCTCTATTATACCTTGGATATTAAAACACAATTTCTAGTGTATCATGTATGTTAATAGTTAAAATATGCCGTTTTTTTCTTTTCTATAGCCCACATGCCCTCAGATTTGTGAGTTTTTGACCATGATGGCTGTTTGTCATACTGTTGTTCCTGAGCGAGAAGGAGACCAAATTATTTTCCAGGCTTCCTCACCAGGTACCACAATATTCTTATTGGTTTCTGATGAGCTTCTGCGTCAGAAAATGCAGAAAATGTATCAGGGTTTCCACAAATATATTAAGCAGCACAACTGTTAGTGTCAGCATTGATAATAACAAGAGATGTTTCTTGAGCAGCAAATCAGCATATTAGAGTGACTTCTGAAGGATCATGTGACACTGAAGACTGGAATAATGATGCTGAAAATTCAGCTTTGCCATCACAGAAATAAATTACATTTTAAAATATAATTGAAATCAGTTATTTTACATTGTAATCATATTTTGCAATATTATTGTTTTTACTGCTTTTTTGATCAAATAAATGCAGTCTTGGAGACTTTTGACTGATGTTTCCATAATTTTGTGTTTTCAGATGAAGGAGCGCTAGTTAAAGGTGCCAAGAGTCTGGGCTTTGTTTTTACTGCACGAACACCACATTCAGTCATCATAGAGGCGGTTAGTGTGTGTTTTCTTGCTATTAATAATGAGAATTCAAAATGTACTCTTTGTATGTTGTTGTATTTAATGTGTACATTTCTTGTGTTTGTTTCTCAGAGAGGAAAAGAGCAGACATATGAGCTTCTTAATGTTCTAGAATTTTCCAGGTAGGAAACAGCTGTGAGCTTTCACACATCACAAACACCCTGTACTTTGTGTTTCATTGCATATGTCTTTTTTTGCAGCAATCGCAAACGGATGTCAGTGATTGTCAGAACACCTACGGGCAAACTTAGACTTTATTGCAAGGGAGCGGTGAGTGTTTCATAAACCACATAATTAGCATAGAGACAGGATGTACAGTACCGTTCATAAGTTTGGGGTCATTACGTTTTTTTAAATGTTTTAGAAAGAAGCCTCTTAAGCTCATCAAGACTGCCTTTATTTGATCAAATATACAGTAAAAACGGTAATATTGTGAAATATTATTACATTTTAAAATAACTGTTTTATATTTTAATATAATAAATGTAATTAATTTCTCTTTCTGTTCAAAGCTGAAAGCCATTTTTCCAGCATTTATTTGAAATAGAATATTTTGTAACATTATAAATGTCTTTGCTGTCACTTTGGACCAATTTAATGCATCCTTGCAAAATAAAAGTATTAATTTCTTTCAAAAAAATATCACTGACCCCAAACTTTTGAATGGTAGTGTTTACAGCACATATTCATATTCTGTTAGTTTCACATAATTCATCATTCCTTATGGAGTTAAAGCTTGTTCTCAATATGGATAGGATTATATGGCATAAGCCATAGCAATGTAATGATGCCTTGCATGTATTACAGGACAATGTGATTTTTGAGCGTCTGAATGAGACATCACAGTATAAGGACCTAACTTTGGCCCATCTGGAGCAGTTTGCCACAGAAGGTGAAGAGTTTCTCCAGCCTGTCATTGTTTGAAGGTTTAACAGTTTATCATCTCTTTCGATTAACTTTGGTTTGTGTTTGTTTGCATGTGCAGGGCTGCGGACACTTTGTTTTGCATATGTGGACCTTGAGGAGGGGGCGTATCAGGAATGGCTGAAGGAGTACAATCGTGTCAGCACTGTGCTAAAGGATAGGGCACAGAAACTGGAGGAATGCTACGAACTAATTGAGAAGGTACGTATTATATGCCATGCTTATCACTAGAGAACTGTTATTATATTTGATCAAGGGATTGTTTGAGAGATAGTGTGTATTTGCTCTCAGCAATCCAGACTTTTTACTACAGGACTGGTTCACATAGATGAACCACATTTTGTTGATGTAGATGTAGATCTGAAATCAGACCTCTTAGAACAGAGTAAAACACACAGGTTTGGTAAAGGATTTCTTGTTTATTTGCTACTAAGGACTTGTTCACATTGCACTCATTTGATTTGATTTTTGCAAGTGATGCTATCGGATCCATTTGTTCAGACATTATAGTGAATATCTGCTATAGTAATGACAGTAATACGAGTAGTCATCAGTGTGGATGGAAAACTGATGGAAATTAAATCACAAGGTGCATTAGCGAACATAAGCGGCTGGCATTTTACTGGCATCTTGCGCAAACAGTGTTTGAAAAAGTGACTTGTTCACTCATTTACTATTCACCATATAGTGAATGTAACAAAGTTCACTATATGAGCAAAGAGTAAATTATAGATTTCAGCCCACAAAAAACTGATTGGATATACTATACCTGATAAAAGCCTAAGGGCCCTATCATACACCCGGCGCAATGCGACACCATGCGCGACGCAAGTGTTTTTTGCTAGTTTCAGCCCGACGCAGTTATCATTTTCACGTATAGGTGCCCACGTTGTTTAAATAGCAAATGCACTTGCGCACATCTGTTCGCTCATGGGCGTGCTGGTATGAAAACGAGGTGTGTTCAGCCGCATTGTTGGCGTGTTGCTATTTTGAGGCAACTGAAAACGACTGCGCCATTGACCAACTGAAACCTGGTCTACAACGCACGTACACTCTGCTTGTTACACACACAGGGCTGTGCAGCCGCATACAAACATGCCAAATATGAATCAAATATTCAATCAAAGATTACAATGTAAAAGATTATTATTGTGTACATAAAGATAAAAATGCCTACATGTCATAATGGATAGTCATTGCATGTATATTTGCAGTAATGACGAATGAAATTGGCTAATTATTTGACCAATCGTGGCAATACACACATGTATTTAAACTGACACATCAGGTTGAGAGTGTTTATATTCCGGCATGTAAATAGCAAATCCGCCATGGTGTAAGCGTGCCTAGCTTTTAAAGGGAATTGGAGATGACACTCTGATTGGTTTATTGCACGTTACGCCTAAAAAAACAAACAAACCCATGACTTATTAAGAGACTAGGTACAACCCTTTAGGACCTTTTTTTTTGTAGCAGTCTGGTACCTCTGGTATCTGGACTTTTCCTTGTGGGGAAAAAAACTAATTTTTGTGTTCAATATACATAAGAGAGTCTGATGCTAAATGTGCTTCAGCTGCAGTACATTGATTGGTCAACAGGTGGCACTGTAACATTACATTTTAACAGCTGTGCACTCATATTGTGCAGAAGGTGGTGCTCTTTTGTTCTCTCATTAACTGCTACAAGCTATAAATTCACTGCCTCACCATCAGGCCAGATTACACATTACTGCAAAACTTCAAACTTACTGATCAGAGACCTGAGCCCCAGGACACAGACGCTGTTATATAGAGCAGTGAAAATCCAGTTTGCTGGGTTTTGTGTGCTTTTCAGGGCTCTGGCCCAGATTAGTAGTCTGAGGAGGGGTTGGTATACCACAGTGAGGATAATTACCTGCACCGGTCTGCCAAGAGCCCCATAAAACCAGAGTCAACAACACTACTGTGTTACCTCTGCACACACATAAATACACCAAACACTCCTCAAATATTCTTCCATATACACATACCTGCATAGAAAATAGAGAAAATAGAAAGAATTGGATAAGAAATGGTGAAAGATGAAGAGGAGTAAATGAGAGCAGATGAAGTTAGAAAGTGTGAAAGATATTGAGGTGTCAGGTTGTTGCGTTGCCTGTATTTACTGAATTTCTGTATGGTACCGTCCCATGTGTGGCTTTATTTTTAGTAGTGCCTTTTAATTTAGCTATGGTTTGTGGTTCTTCAGAACATGACTGATACCTCAAATCGTGCAATCTTTTTCAAAGAAATCGGACTTAAGATTTTTGCCTGTGGAGAATAAAACAAATTTAAAAATCCCATAGACTGGCATTAAAGGAGGAACTCAAGCAATATCTAGAAACCAGGATAAACCACCCATACACCCTAGCATCATAATCCAGTGTATTTTCTGAAGTTAGCAAACAGAGTTCAGAATTATAATCAAAGTTCTAAATTAAATTTGGAAATTTAATGAAGAATCAATTAAAATTATTCAAAAAGTTGCATTTATCTGCTGTAATTTTAGTTATAATTTAAATATATGTAATTTTACATTTAAACATTTTATATTATTCACAATATGCTATATTTCCAGAAACAAGAAAATATTAATAATTACTCTATATAATATATATAATTGTTTTTCATCTCTTTGTCACACAGAACTTGCTGTTGCTGGGTGCCACTGCGATAGAAGACCGGCTGCAAGCGGGAGTCCCGGAAACCATAGCAACACTCATGAAAGCTGACATCAAGATCTGGGTTCTGACTGGAGACAAGCAGGAGACGGCCATAAATATCGGTGTGTGTCAGACATAGATATATACCAGTGACGTGCAGTGGTGTTCTAAAATGAGGAGGCAAATTTTATATATATATATATATATATATATTTATATATATATGTATATATATATATATTTATATATATATATGTAAGTCAAATGTAAATGCATGTCCCAGTTACACTTAATGTTGTAAAATTTTCCTGGTTAAATAAACATTATATTAAAAAAAAAATAAAAAAAGAAAGTGGGCTCAGGGGAGGCAAGAGAGACACAGACTCCCACTGTAACTTTACCCACCGGTGTCGCTGTTGGACAGTGTTACTTTAGACAAACGAGCGATTTATACACTTTTTAATTGTCACATATTGTAATATTTGCTTTGTTTTATTTTTGTAATCTGGATTATTTTCTCATCCAATTTTTTGAGGAGGCACTGCATCCCTTGCCTCCTCAGAGGAAACGCCCCTGACGTATACGTATACCCCAAAATCATGTCATTGGTTAGGTTAGGTTAGGTTACTTTATTAATACCCGCAGGTAAATTTGTTTTGCAGTATAATGACATGATGGTTGAGCCAATATTAGCATATTGGCCTACTTGGAAATGCTACAGAATGACACAACACAATACAATATCAAACAGACACTGATTGAAAACACACAAGTGCAGACTCCCAGATTAATGGAGACATGGAAGGAAGGACAGATAGGCAGTCAGGCGGGCGCTGCAGACAGACAGCTCAAAATAAATTGGGTGAGACTGGAGATAAAGCAGTGGACAGCAGACAGGCATTAGTGGGTAATGACAGATATACAAAGAGGTTAAGTTGTTGTTGGGGTGTGTATGTGTGGCTTTGTGTAACGCCTCTACTGTAACTCTCCTCTGTGTCTCAGGTTACTCCTGTAAGCTGGTGTCACATGGCATGTCCCTCATCATCGTCAATGAAGATTCCCTGGATGTGAGTACATATTGTGTATGTATATGTGTGTGTTGGTAAGCGTTGTCTCTGGAGGACACTGGGTGTGGACGGGTGAAGAAAGTGTGTGTCTTTGTTCTTGTTCTCAATGATGACACCAGACACCTTAATTGCCTTCACCTGTACATGATGAAAGCCATGATGGATCATATGGACACACACATGAGCACACACTCGTTATGACATATAAAAGCACATGAGAAAAAGCTGAATAGCACACACAGGTGTTTAGCCAGTTAGAAGAACATTTCTGTCCCCTAGGTTGATTTTAAAGGAAAAATGCTTTAATGAATGCTTATCATTCTAGTTTTAAAAGGTGAATTATAATAGCTATCAATTTTAGCTATAAATCTCTTTTATAATGTTTTCCTTATTTTTCCAACTACTCTGTTGTAGGACAACTAGCCGACTCCTCTATTTTTTCTCACACACAAGGTTAATTACTTCCAGGCAAAGATAGTCATACTAGGGAGCTTGTAAAGTCTCAGCAGAGCATCACTCACACACATACATACATGCATAAAAACACACATACAGCACTGGAAACAAAAGCTCCCGGGAAGAAACAGGATGACTGTTCTGTGTTTAATTTTTTTCCCCCTTGTTTAGAATGAAACACTGATAACAGTTTGTAAAAATACATTTGGCAGATTTTTGGCTCATTTTGTTTCTAGTCATTCTGTTTGTAAAATGAAAACAGTATGTTCAGATAAGTCGGTTTAGTTGTTGTTGGATTGAGGCTTTAAGAGGCCATGCTATGTTGTAAATATAATTATGGCTGAAGCCTGAATGGTATTGTTACCTCTAGCTTCAAATGGCTTATTTTAAACTCACAGATTCATTTTCAGATGAGAAGCATGAGTTTGCATGAATAATTTTGCAATTATATTAGATACTAATATTATAATAAAATAAATAATTGTAAAATGGCAATTTAAAATTACTGTTTTCTATTTTAATATATTTAAAAATAAATTATAATTTATTCCTGTGATGGTAAAGCTGAATTTTCAGCAGTCATTACTCCAGTGTTGTGTCACATGATCCTTTAGAAATCTTTCTAATATGTTGATTTGCTGCTCGAAAACATTTATTATTATTATTATCAATGTTGAAAACAGTTGTGCTGCTTAATGTTTTTGTGGAAATCATAGTGTTCAGGATTCGTTGATGCAAAGAAATTTCCGAAGAACATTTATTTAAAATTAAAATATTTTGGAACATTATAAATGTTGAATAAAAGCTTGATAAAGATATTAATTATTCTTTCAAATAAAGTCTACCTGATCTCAAACATTTGAAGGGTAGCATATATAGAAATATTTAAATAGATATAAATATTTTTAGCAAATATAAAAATGCATTGCTAAGAATACAAATTTATTATTCTTTTATGGTGGGGCCAGTAAAAATATTAGAAGGGGAAAAAAAACGTATCCTGATCAAACAGATAAATATAGAATGGAATTTTTTTTAGTCACATTTTATTTACTTTACATGCACAGCTGCTTGGACCAATTAACATGCAGAACTGAATCTATTTTAAAAGGGTATATTAACCATTTCCATTTTATCAGTAATTACTTGCCATGTCACGTCTTTTCATTTGACTTGTTAGTTGATGTCAAAAACATGTGATGAAAATTCAGGCTCAGTGTGGATAGTCCCTTTAGGCCCAACAACAACAAGATTTTGTGGTTGTAATGGATGGTGATTTATAAATAATAGTGTTGTTTTTGTTCTGCCTCTAATGGGCCGCCATTTGCGGTAATCAATATTGTCCTTTTGAAAATTGTCCAACTACATTATTGGATTTATTGAATGAGTGTTTAATGGCTTTTTATTTGAATGTTTTATTCAGCTAGTAAAAAGCATAGAAAAAAAGATTGACATTTTAAGGAGATGGGCAGTTCTTGTCTTGGTTAAAATCTCCAAAAGAATTCTTTATCTTACCGAGCACTTAAAATAACCCACACTTACCTCAGACACTGCAGGGGTGAGCCTTATGTCACAGCTGTGTGTGTTTGTGTGGAGGGTATGAAGAGTATAGTGTGTTTGTGTGTGTGAATGAGAGAGTGTGTGTGTCAGCTGCCGTTTCATGTAATGCACAGTTGGGCCAACACATCACGGTCCTTCATGTCTTCCTCCTTTCTTTCTGTCTGTCATCCATATAATGCACAAATAAGTTTGTCATTGTTGATGGTGTGATTGGTTGATTTTCTCTGTCTCTCCTGTTACACAACCCCTCCTCCGTCTATCATCGGCTCCCAAATTTACAGGAACAGGCTGTGCATTAGAGTGTGTTCAAGCATAAGTGTGTGTGTTGAGTGAGGAGTAACGCGATCTCCTTTTGGCGCTCAATCTCGTCAAAACAAATTCTGCCAGCAAAGCCTCCTGGGTAAACATGATGGCTTTTGACTCAGACTCTGTGACAACTTCCATCTGTCACTCTGCTGTCACACACACACACAGTCCCATTCAGACAGCTGGTGTCCTTGTAACACACACTGAGTTATTCCTATCCAAACATTTTCTTTGACTCCTTCCATTGTCGTGCATATTCTTTCCATGGCCCACACATATTCGCTCTTACTTTCCCAGACACACACTTTTTGTCTGTCTGATCTTTCTGATAGGCTGCATTCCATGTTTGCTGTCACACAGCCTGCATTACATGACTTACACAAACATGCTCACTGTAGTCGTCATTAATCATACATGCACAGTTTGTGCTCCTCTTCCCTCTGTGTAATACGAATATTATACACAGAACTGAGAGGTCAACACATGCGCAAGACGGCCAACATGTAATCGAAATCTCGCTGTCATGCATATTATTTTGGGGCCAGAACATTACAGGTATCCACATGTTTGTTTGTTTGTTTGTTTGTTTGTTTTATAGGTATTGGGGTATTTCTGGCATTTAAAGGATTAGTTCACTTCAGAATTTCCTGATAATTTATTCACCCTCATGTCATCCAAGATGTTTATGTCTGTCTTTCTTCAGTCGAAAAGAAATTAAGGATTTTTCTCCATAAAGTGGACTTCACTGGGGTACAACGGGTTGAAGGTCCAAATTACATGATCCCAGCCGAGGAATAAGGGTCTTGTCTAGCGAAACGATCTGTCATTTTCTTTAAAAAAAATAAATAATAATAATTATATACTTTTTCATCACAAATGCTCGTCTTGCACTGCTTTGCGATGCGTTGAAAAGGTCACGCATGACGTAGGCGGAAGTACCGCAGTAGGGCGAAAAACTTCATCTCATTTTCTTCTCCAACTTCAAAATCATCTGACATTGTTGTTTTACCTCTTTTTTTTGTAAAGGTCGTTTGACTTAGTCTTTGCACGTCCGCTTTGTAGACACTGGATCAGTACTTCCGCCTACGTCATTTGGTCACTTTGAACTTGTATGGCAAAAGAGGAACTTTTAGTGTTCCTTTAAGCTCATTAAAATTGTTGTATTGTGAATGTAATCTTGATTATTTATTATACATCATATTTTTTGAAAGAATAGAACATTACTTGAAATTTCTGAGGATATTTTAATTAAAAAAATGCCATTACAGCAACAGCAACCTTTAATCATGATTAATTCAGATTATAACAAAGCCTCTCTAACATTATTGCTTTCATAAAAGTATTATGGGCACAGGCTTTCATTTTATATTCTGTATGTTCAAATGTTTGTGGTTGGTAAGGTTTTTTTTTTTTTTTTTTTTTTTTTTTTTTTTTTTTTTAATGTAAGTCATGACCCTTTGTGTGTGTGTGTGTTTGTGTTAGAGGCCTCTCTGCCTTATGCTGTTTATGACACAACTGCCATGCTACATGGCCATTGAACAGATAAGGTGACCTGTCATATGCCACAGCAGTTGGCCTTTATGTCTCACTCACTTGTGTGTGTGTGTGTGTGTGTGTGTGTGTGTGTGAGAGAGAGAGAGAGATTTCTCTATGAATGGAGAATGTGATCTGTGATATGTAACACCAAAGGGGCCTTTCTCTCTATTCTAAATATAAATGTGATAAGATCCCTTTCGCAGGAACCTGAGAACACAACAAAGCTCCAGTGTGTGTGTGTGTGTGTGAGCGTGCTTGTACAGTAGTGTTTTCTATAAATGTATGTGTGTTTGTGAGAACATGTACTCTATTCAGTTCCCAGCACAAAGACATACAGAAAATAACATTTAGCTTGGATCATGAAATACATTCACCTCTGATATCTGTCAGGGAATGACATAGAAAAATGTACAGTACATCCAAAATAGGGGAAGTCTGGAGTCTAAATGAGTCCTTAATGGGTAAATCACTAGTTTTCTCTTAAGTGTCTCAAGAGGTCTTGATAGAAATTATAGAATAACAGTAAAACTGCATGACCAGCAGCTGTCCAATAGTGTCTGTTTCTCATCACCACCTGAACTCATTCAGCACATGGCTGCATCCCACGTAATTTGGGAGAAACTAGTACTAGTTTTGCATATTATTTATTTATTTATTTATTTACCAGATATTTTAAGTAATGTTCTAATCTTTCATTAAATATGATGAATAATAATTAGGCAATTTTTTATATGTAAAACTAGACTAAAGTTGTATATTTTTATTGTTTTACTCTTACACATTTAAAAAATTATGTATATTTTAAAATTACACATTTACTAATGTAATTTTTATTGTAGTATATTTTAAAGATTAACATTAATGTATTATGAATGAATATTGAATAGCAGTATTATAAATTAACATTAACAATCTTATTGCAAAGTTTACCATTAATTTGTTTATTTATACATTCATACAGTACTAGTCTTGCATTATTTATTTATTTATTTTCCTAAGGCAGTGGATATCCACACCGATATTCAAAGGTCCCATGACTTTAAGTCATTTGTGAATTACTGCATAAGGATTAAGGATAAAGATTTTTACAAATATTTTTGACTCACAATTTCTACCTGATAAAATATTTTGGAGGATATTCCTTTTGTATTCGTATGTATAAAAATTTATAAAATGCCTATGGAGTTTAATAAGTTAATTCCTATGGAATTTGTTGGAGTTATTATGTTTTTATTAATTTACATGACTTTTCCGTATATATAAATAAACCTTTTAAAATTAGGCTCAGGTTTTTCAAGACCATGGAAATCCTGGTTCTTTAAAGACAAAGACAAAACATTTATTGATGGAGTGAATTAAAATAAGAAACATCTTGATTTGTAGTTGTTTTGGCAACTTCTAATGCTCATTTTGTTTTTATTGTAAATCATTTTAAATCAGCCCTGGCCCACTGGTTGGGAACCCCTGTCCTGAAGTTTTGGCAAGGTTACGGTCTGGAAAACTGTATGGCTTGAGTTTGCATTAATGCAGGGTGAATTCTGTGTTCACTGTGTGGTTTGCCCAAGGATTAAGATTTAGTGACTGTTGGCAGTTCCCATGGACACGGCGCTGGCAGCCGTGATAGCGAGAGGTTTGACTGGCACGTTCTTCAGGCTTATTAGCACCTCTGTGTTGGAATATTAGGATGTTTACTCCAATGCAAAACTAATTGCTCTAACACACACAAACTCACGCACCCAGTCATACACAAACATTTAGAAGGTCATTAATGTGGTCATTTAATTGTTAAATAAATAAGATGTGCAAACAGTCCTGTTAGTCACAGATAAAGATTTATAAACTCACACCCCGGTGAGAGACACATTGACACATCCTGTCTGAAGTTAATACTAAATCGAACCAGCCGTGAGTGTCTAATGGAGAGAGTGGAAAAGAGAGAGCTGACTTTAATAATAAACTGAGTTAGCTGGGAGATTTAGTCGGTAATGAATTACCAGTAGCAGTTTTAACAGGCCACTGTTTACACATTAAGACACACGCACAAATGCTTTGACTTTCAGCACTCAGTTGATCCATAATCAGTCTTAATTCTTTCATTACATTTCTGTTTTTCTTTCCCTCATGTTTTCTTGGGAAAGGTGAAAGCAAACAGGAATTCCTGAATGAAAAGATAAACACACACAGGCAAAACATGTTCGGGTTGAGCTGAGGAGAGGAGATGAGCTCTAGTTACTCAGGAATCTTGATGGTTGATCTCAGCTCCGCTATAAACTATGTTCCAAAACGTATCGAACTGCTTCGCTTCCTACTGTCTACATAGACAGCTGCCTTCTGAGGGAACTTCCTAACCACCTTGGAATGCTCTACATAGACAGAAAAAATAATAGTGCACCACACATGAGACTTAACTTGCGATTAATTTAAATAGATTGATGCTAGCATGTTGCTAAGCTAACGATTCAATAATCATCATTAGCATACAAATACAGACAAATATTAAATAAAACATTATTTTTAGTGTTGAATGAAATCTTACCTGATTATTTTTTTTGCACTGAGCTCACTCTTGTGAAAAAGATGTATACTTTAGCATACTTTTAAAAATAGTACTTATTGTACTTTAAAATATATACTTATCTTTATACTTAAGTGCGAACTGAATGTATTGTTTTTGAACACTTAAAGGGTTAGTTCACCCAAAAATGAAAATTTTGTCATTAATTACTCACCCTCATGTCGTTCCACACCCATAAGACCTTCGTTCATCTTCAGAACATAAATTAAGATATTTTTGATAAAATCCGATGGCTCAGTGAGGCCTCCATTGACAGCCCAGAAAGGTACTAAAGATATTCTTAAAACAGTTAATGTGACTACAGTGGTTCAACCTTAATGTTATGAAGCGACGAGAATACTTTTTGTGTGCTAAAAAAAACAAAATAATGACTTTAATCAACATTATCTAGTGATGGGCGATCTCAAAACACTGCTTCATGAAGCTTCGAAGCTTTACGAATCTTTTGTTTCAAATCAGTGGTTTGGAGCGTGTATCTGACTGCCAAAGTCACGTGAACTATTGAAATTTCGAAATGTTTCGAATATATATATGTGACGTAATAAAGCCTCTTACTGAAATCATGTGACTTTGGCAGTTTGATACACGTTCCGAACCACTGATTCGAAACAAAAGATTTATAATGCTTGGTAATTTCATGGTAATTTAATAAACTTTAATGTCATTTCTATTTAAACTTGTATGCCATGTATTTAAATTTAATTGCATTTACACATTTGAATTGATTTAGTACATTTAAAATAAATTAACATTAAAATGTAATCTTGAATAACACACTACAGTTTAAAATTATAATCAAGTGCTTTAAATGTGCTTTAATTTGTTAGTCAACACATAAAAATAAGTGTAATTTAAAACAAGATTATTAAAAACATGATCATGTTATTTTAAAGTAAATGTACTTTTAAAGTAAAAATTTTAATTTGACATTATTACAAAGTGCACTTTATAAAATTGTACTGAAGTGTTCAAAAACATAGTCATGTTCTTTGAGTACACTTAAGTTTCTTTTTACTTCATTAATATTGTTATATCTAAAAGTACAGTTTTTAAAAATATACCTGTACACTTCTTTTTCATAACGGCAGCACAGTGCATTCTGGGATGGTAAAATGTAGCTAGAAAAATATCTTAAGAGGTAAAATAATTAGTTTTCCTACCTTTTAGAACAGTCTTTGCATCTAAAGCACAGATATAATGCCTTAAATTACTACTTATGTAGGCAGCTCGCTAAGTTTTGGAGCAAGTCAGTGGTTTCAGTAAGATATTGATTGGAGTCGGCAGTATGGAGTGAATTCATCCTCTGTGTTACACGAAGGCTGTCGTAGCGCTGACAGAGACTTCAACAGCTGCGTTCGTGTATGTTTGTGTGTGTATGCGTGTGTGGCCGCCAGCGCCGTGCCTTGTTGCGTGCTGCGTCGTCCACATGGTTCTCGTTACAGAATGAAGGATGTTTGTTTTCTCTATTAGTGATTCTGTCCCCATTATCAAGATCTCTATCAAAAACCGCCTGCAACCACAATTCAATAAACATGCACGCATATATTTCACCTTCTCTTTTTCTCTGTCCATGTCTTTTTGTCTCACACATTTGTCTACTTATCTAAATGTGGACGTAGCAATAGACATCTGTTGTTTTTATAAAATGCTAACTAGCTAACATCAAAGTTCTTGACAAAAACTTGACAAACTTTCCTTTTCTTTCTTTCCCCCCTCCATCCTTTATCATATTTCTAACTCTCTCTCTCCATATAAAGTTCTTGTTGGCCAACAGTTCATGCTTTCGAGTCCTTTAAGGGTTTAGAGTGTCTCGGGTGACAGGATGATGTGTAACAGGTGTGTGTGTGTGCGAGAGAGATTATAGCGCTAACAGCCCCAATGACACCACTTAAAACATCCCCTTCAACTTCCTTTGGCATTACGCTCTTGCTCTGATATGTGTGTGTGATCCATGTGTGTGCGTGAGAAGTGTAGTGTTAGAGAAATAAATGTGTGCTGGCATTTTTCTCAGGAAGGGATTGAAGTGCTTTTATATAGCTATAGACATGGTATAGAAATTAAACTGTAAAAAATGACAAATTTGAATGTATTGGAATATATTTATGGGTTTTTAGTATGTGTGGTTATAAATTTTCTCCCTTTCTTGCTCCCCAGGCTACCAGGGCCACACTAACAGCTCATTGCTCCTCACTGGGTGACTCTCTGAGGAAGGAAAATGAATTGGCGCTCATCATAGACGGACAAACGCTCAAATACGCCCTCTCTTTTGAAGTGCGTCAGGCCTTCCTCGACCTTGCGCTGTCTTGCAAGGCTGTTATATGCTGCAGGTATATAGACAAAAACACACAAAAACATCCCCACAAATGTATCAACTGCCATCACTGCCTTAATTAACAAGCTAATGATAAACCCAGAAGGCATTGCTCAGATGTTGCACTTCAGTTTGGAAGAATTAATGCAGTATTTTTAGAGAAATAAAAATAGGAACAAATTATTGACACTAGGGGTGAATCAGCAGAGGCAATACAATTTTATGGTAATTTCATCTCGGTCACGATAACTGTGATGTACTTCAGTATTATATATTTACAGTAATTATTCTTTACATATTTTTTACAGTTTATGTTATTTGCAATATACTGTTTATTTATAATTTATAATTTATTTATTATTTTATTTGTATAATATAAAAATATAATACAGTATTTAATATTCTTTATATATTATATACAATATTCAGTGTATTATATAATTATATGTATATACAGTATAGTAATTGTTTTTACATATTTTTACAGTATTATACACTTATTATACACAATATTTAATATTAAGGCTTGCAATATAAAAATATATTAGTGTATTTAATACTCTTTATTTATTTTTGTGTGTGTAGTGTATGTATATATATATATATATATATATATATATATATATATATATATATATACATTCACTACCAGTCAAAAGTTTGGACACGGTAAGATTTTTAATGTTTTTAAACGAAGTTTCATCTGCTCACCAAGGCTGCATTTATTTAATTAAAAATACAGTAAAAACAGTAATATTGTGAAATATTATTACAATTTAAAATAACTGTTCTATTTGAAAATATTTTAAAATGTAATTTATTCTTGTGTTGGCAAAGCTGAATTTTCAGCATCATTACTCCAGTCTTCAGTGTCACATGATCCTTCAGAAATCATTCTAATATGATGATTTGATGCTCAAGAAACATTTATTGCGTACAATTGTACAAAATATTTGTGTACAATATTTCTTTTTCAGGATTCTTTGATGAATAGAAAGTTCAAAAGAGCAGCATTTATCTGAAATACAAAGCTTTTGTAACATTATACACTACCGTTCAAAAGTTTGGGGTCAGTAAGAATTTTTATTTTTATTTTTTTGAAAAGAAATGAAAGAAATTAATACTTTTATTCAGCAAGGATGCATTAAATCGATCAAAAGTGACAGTAAAGACATTTATAATGTTACAAAAGATTATATTTCAAATAAACGCTGTTCTTTTGAACTTTCTATTCATCAAAGAATCCCAAAAAGAAATATTGTACACAAATATTTTGTACAGTTGTACACAATAAATGTTTCTTGAGCATCAAATTCATGACACTGAAGACTGGAGTAATGATCCTGAAAATTCAGCTTTGCCAACACAAGAATAAATTACATTTTAAAATATTTTCAAATAGAACACAGTTATTTTAAATTGTAATAATATTTCACAATATTACTGTTTTTACTGTATTTTTAATCAAATAAATGCAGCTTTAGTGAGCAGACGAAACTTCTTTTTAAAACATTAAAAATCTTACCGTGTCCAAACTTTTGACTGGTAGAGTGTGTGTATATATATATATATATATATATATATATATATATATATATATATATATACACAGTCAAACCAAAATTTATTCAGACACATTATAGTTTATTCACTATATATTTAAAAAAATGGTAACAAAATATGACAAGATCTCAGAGTTAAACTGTGTCTTAAAAATTTTTTCTTAATTATATCAGATAACGCTTAAGCAAAACATGGTCAGGTTAAAGTGTCTGAATAATTTTTGGTTTGACTGTATATACAGGTTGACAAACAAATATATTATAATATTTAATATTCTTATATTCTTTATTTATTTTTATATATTAAATACATATATTATATACAATATACAGTGCATTTATTTATTTATATATATATTGTTTGTTTATATATATATATTGTATTGTTTGTTTATATATATATATATATATATATATATTTATATATATATACATATTTTTTTTTTTCTACAGTATATCCCTTGTTGACATACAGGAAGAATGTAGAGTTAATGTGAATATAAAAACATAACATTAATTTAAATGGTATAGCTCAGATAATTTGGAAGATTTTGATGTGAAATGTTTGACACTTTCAAATTGAAATCGACATTGAAAGTAGACTTTACTATCTTGGCTAATCTGAGCACAGTTTAAGGGTATGTTTACACAACAACGATGTACTAAAAACAGAAAAGTTTTTCCTTTACTTTTTTTTTGCGTACAGACGACAATGTTGTCAAAGTGATCCTTGTTTACAAGGATCAGTGAAAATGACTAAAAATGCTGTATTATGCCAGGCCAGTAGATGGCGATGTCACTTTGTGCACAACACGCCTATAGACCGAACATGCGTGTGCATGATGTCACCGTTTTCACAAATTCTTGTTTTGTGGTTTACACAGAGACGTTAACAGTATCGTTTTCAAAAACTTGCACTTCGAAACCCGATTTCAAAACTTTGCATTTTCATGCCACCAAAACGGTGTCGTGTAGACTTAATCTTTTTTGAAATTCTAGAGACGCATGTAAGATTAGTAGGTGTTTTTCAGGAAAAAATAAGAATGTCATAAGCATGATTCTCAGTTTGCAATCCATATAATGTCATTGTTGTCTAGGAGAAACATTTAAGATATTAAAGAGATCTTCTCTGGGGTTTTTATTTATTATGGGTATTCATTCAGGCATTAGCGCTGAACAGCCATGCTTGTGTGTGTACTGTGTGTGGCAGTGCATGTGTGTGCGTCTTTAAAAGGTTGGTTCTTGCCCTGGGTGACTAAATAACTGGTGAAAATAAGCGCTTGGCTCCCAGAACAGAGAAGCTGTGCAGAGGTAATGTAATATACTGAGCTCTGTGCAAATGTCAAACTAATGACTCACTTACTGTCATTATACACTCACACAAACTCTCACACACACAGGTAGACAATGCAGTCATTCACATCACATTGTTGAGTACTGTAAATGTTTATCTGAACATAATCTGAATATAAATAAGTGTGCTGTAAGCTTCAGACAGTTCTGATTCGATAATAAAGTGTGTTTCCATCTGTGAGAGGGAGTAATTGACTTGCTGTTGCATGAAGCCCATATCCGGACTGTGGTCTCTAAGGCCCTACAAACCGACTGAACCAACCCTTCCAGCACCCCCCACACTGTCCCAAACTGCACACATCCACAGACAACCAGCAGAGAGGAGCACAAATGTGTGTGTGTTGGAGAGAAAGTTTGCGCGTGTGTGTGTGTGTTTCATGCACGGTTTCCTGAGTTCACACTCTGTTTGTTTAAAGAGCTGCTTTAACCTTCTTATTTTCTGCTCAATTCCACCATGAAGAACATTAGCCCGCCTTTCATCTGCCTACTGCCCCCGATCTCCCCCCAGCTCACTGTGATTGTGTGAGGTATAGAGTTATAGTGGAAAAAGGGTAGAATCGATCAATATAATGACAAGAGAAAGTGCTTTGGGGAGGATTTGGGTTTTCGATTTTCGATTTTTATGAGTATACCATACCCACGATATTAGGGAGATCGTACGTGTCTATACTAGCTCCTACTTTTCAGGCCAACTTTGAAATTTTGTATTGCAGCACTTCTAGTATTACAGTCTCCTTTTGATTAAGCATTAGTGCTGTAGCATTTCTCGAATTTTGTGTAACAGCTGCTAAATGAATAAATGTGTGTCAGTGATCATTAATTTTCCTTGGAAATCCGAATCGCATCCAACACCTTCCATTGGGAGATTTTGCAGAAAGAGAAGAGCACAATATAGTTTAATGATTACATGACTTCTGGCCTTACAAAAAGTAATAAAGTGACACCATGTTTGTTTGTTTGTTTTATAGCATGGTGTTTTGGTACTGTGTTCCATAGCACATTTACTTCAAAATACCTTGTTAAATGTCCAAAAAAAAAAAAAAAAAGTTATTTTTACATTACTTTGACATATTTCATCAGAATATACAGCTAATTTTGAATGGCTATCAATAAGGAAAGATGCTTTTTTTGGCAATAACTAGCTGATTATGAATAATGTGCCTAGGACTCTAAAGGAAGCCTTTTGTAATGTCTGATCAAACAAAAATGTATAATACTTATAAGCAGTGTTGGGGGTAATGTATTACAAGTAACTTTAGTTACGTAATCAGATTACTTTTTCAAGTAACTAGTAAAGTAACGCATTACCTTTTCAATTTACAACAAAATATCTAAGTTACTTTTTCAAATAAGTAACGCCAGTTACTTTTTCATATTAATTGGTCGACAGCTCTCCTGTCCCCATGTTGAGAGAAAGGGGCTACTGTAAGTGCAGAGGTGTTGTGTGTGTGCTGTGTGAATATGATGGTTATTGTAGTTCTAGACTAAATGTGAACATGCATTTACTCATCTTTCTTGCACAAAAACATTCAGTATTCAGTAGCAAAAAATACTTTAGATTAGATTTAGAAATAAGAGTATTGAACTTCCTTCTCTTGTGTCCCATTCTTCTTTAATCCAGAATGGCAGCACAGCTGAAAGGTTTCTTTGAGCTGCACCCTCTACTATACAGGCATAAATATACATTTCCTTCAGCCTGAGGCTTATTCATTTCACTCTTGGTGTGAAAGGGCCTTTACATTTGCCAAAAATATAACTTTTTTTTTTTTTTTTTGTTATTAAAAAAACAAACAAGCATGCCCAGCCCAGGTGAGAAAAAGTAACACAAAAGTAATGTAACGCATTACTTTTCATAAAAAGTAACTAAATAACGCAATTAGTTACTTTTTTTAAGGAGTAACACAATATTGTAATGCATTACTTTTAAAAATAACTTTCCCAAACACTGCTTATAAAATGTATATATGGACATGTTTAAGATATAGACTGAGGTAGAAGGCATAATTGGTTAGTGGTTCAGTATGCTAATGCTGCCTTCACAGAATTATCGCAAATATGAGTTTCCTAGTTAAAAACAGGATGTGAACGCCCTTTGAAGTTGTATTTACCACTGGGAAGCTTGGGGATAACAAAATAGCCTGCATTTGACCTAAAACTAAAACTAAAAGTTTCATGGATTAAAAATTAGTATAAAAAGACATGGTAAATGTAATCCATGTAAATTGAGCAGTTTAATCCAAATCTTATGAAGAGACACAATCTCTTGATATGATGAACTTATTATATGTTATTCACTTAAAAACATTGATCAACGCACATACATAGAGTACATCAAATATGAGATCCGGTGTCATGAACAATTTAGAAGTTTGAGCTTCCGTTGCTGTCTGATGACAACATCAATTTCATGACATTGCCTATTGATGCACATTATAAAACATATTTAAGAAAATGGTGAAGTTGTATAGTGTTTGTTTCCTGATATGCAACTTAAATGACTGACCTTTGTCATATTTTTCTTTCAGGGTGTCTCCGCTACAGAAGTCAGAGATTGTGGACATGGTGAAGAAGCATGTGAAGGCCATCACACTGGCTATCGGAGACGGAGCCAATGATGTGGGCATGATACAGACGGCACACGTGGGAGTGGGCATAAGCGGGAATGAGGGCATGCAGGCCACCAACTCATCCGACTACTCTATAGCTCAGGTCTGTCACACACACACTCATGTAATTCATTATTCTGTGACTCGGTCACACACACACACATCTCATCCTTAAAACCATAATTACACTACTACAACACAAAACACACAGCAGTCTTCTGCCCACAGCACTGTTGTATCCGGGTAGCTGCTCCTGCAGTAATGGTTCACATGTGTTCCTGCGGGCAAACTTATTCTTCTCTCAACCTCTTTCTCTTTAGTTCTCATACCTGGAGAAGCTTTTACTGGTTCACGGGGCTTGGAGTTACAACCGGGTCACCAAATGTATCCTGTACTGTTTCTATAAGAATGTGGTTCTGTACATCATAGAGGTGCGTACATTAATTGCTATCAAGTGTGTGTGAGACTTTTAAAGGGGCAGTTCACTCAAACATGAAAATTTTGTCATCATATGTCATTATGTTTCAAATCCATTTTTTTTTCTTTCTGCTTTGAAACACAAAAGGTCATGTGAATGATTCATGCTACTCTTTTTTTAATACAATGCATTACATGCTTTGTGTGAGAAATGAACTCTCCAGATACAGGGTTGGTACTTAAAGTACTTGAATTTGACTTTTTTAAATTTAAGACTTGGAAAACCCTTGAAAACAGACATATTTCTGAAGAGGTACTTGCTTGAATTAATGAATGACGATATTTATAAAATTAGTCTTTAATTTCGAAAAAAAACACATTCGTTTTTTTCATGCAAATTAACACTGTAGCCCGTCTGATATAGATACAAAGCCATTTTGCATGGCTACGAGCGTGGTGATATTCATACATTTCCAAGTATATGATACAGCTTTAATTCTTCAGGTCAATCATATATTCATGGGGAAAAAACTTTTGAATGAGGAAAGCGATATATTTGTCATAGTATCCTTTCAATGGTTAAGGGGATTTCCCATGACTGGGACAGAGCTGGTCAAATGGATTGATCTTTTTGAGGTGAAGCATCAGATTCAGCTTCACCCCGGAAACGCTTTGTATGTCCGTTGCACCTTATAAGGTGTTGTTCAAAGTTAAAATAATTTCCTTGTTAACAACCTTGCTTTGTTCCAGAATGAATCAGCATTTTTTTAATGAATAGTTTACTGACTCACTCTTAAAGTCAGTCCTTGCCCCCACCTACTGGCATAACTATAGTAACCTGCACTGAAGTCGTTGATAAATCCCCATCATTAACATAAAGACCGTTTCTAATACCAAGAACGGCAACATTATAATATAAAATCTTATTTATTGAACAATAATAGCCATTATAAACTTTGTATTTAATATATGTTATTAAATAAGTTGTATTTTGGTTCTTATATCTGTAATTTGAGTAAAAAAAATAAATCCTTAAAAAATAAACCTATTTTTAGTGCAAACAAGTCATTAGCTTGCAATATAATTTTTTTGTGATTATTTACAACGAAATGCTTTACATTTTACAAATGAAATCCTTTGTTTTCTTCTGTTATTACCTCTTTTAATAAGAATGGTATAAGAAGTTATGCCCTCTTTCTTTTTGCTCTTCTCTGCACTGAAAGCTGTAAGGCTTTGTTAATGTTCCCATACTTAAAGTTACCACAGTCATTGCATTCTTTGCACATGCTACATTTTACTTGTGCCATTTTGTTTTATTAGTATACATTTGTTTATCTATTTACCTTGTTTAGAATTCGAAAGAGTAAGATCTCTGATTGTACACCTTGAAAACAAAACAGTAGTGCTTGAAATGTCCTGGAATTTCATTTTACATTATCTGTATGAACCCTGTAGATACACTATATTGTCAAAAGTACTGGGACACCCCTCCAAATCTTTGAATTCAGGTGTTCCAATCACTTCCATGGCCACAGGTGTATAAAATCAAGCACCTAGGCATGCAGACTGCTTCTACAAACATTTGTGAAAGAATGGGTCGCTCTCAGGAGCTCAGTGAATTCAAGCGTGGTACCGTGATAAGTTGCCACCTGTGCAATAAGTCCATTTGTGAAATTTCCTTACTACTAAATATTCCACGGTCAACTGTTAGTGGTATCATAACAAAGTGGAAGCAATTGGGAACAACAGCAACTCAGCCACGAAGTGGTAGGCCACGTAAAATCGCAGAGTGGGGTCAGCGCATGCTGAGGTGCACAGTGCGCAGAAGTTGAGAACTTTCTGCAGAGTCAATAGCTATAGACCTCCAAACTTCGTGTGGCCTTCAGATTAGCTCAAGAACAGTGCGTAGAGAGCTTCATGGAATGGGTTTCCATGGCCGAGCAGCTGCATCCAAGCCTTACATTACTAAGTGCAATGCAAAGCGTCGGATGCAGTGGTGTAAAGCACACCACCACTAGACTCTAGAGCAGTGGAGACGTGTTCTCTGGAGTGACGAATCACGCTTCTCTGTCTGGCAATCTGATGGACGAGTCTGGGTTTGGCGGTTGCCAGGAGAACGGTACTTGCCTGACTGCATTGTGCCAAGTGTAGGCCTAAAGTTTGGTGGAGGGGGGATTATGGTGTGGGGTTGTTTTTCAGGGGTTGGGCTTGGCCCCTTAGTTCCATTGAAAGGAACATGCTTCATCATTAATGCTTCAGCATACCAAGACATTTTGGACAATTTCATGCTCCCAACTTTGTGTGAACAGTTTGGGGATGGCCCCTTCCTGTTCCAACATGACTGTGCGTCAGTGCACAAAGCAAGGTCCATAAAGACATGGATGAGCGAGTTTGGTGTGGAGGAACTTGACTGGCCTGCACAGAGTCCTGACCTCAACCCGATAGAACACCTTTGGCATGAATTAGAGCGGAGACTGCGAGCCAGGCCTTCTCGTCCAACATCACTGCCTGACCTCACAAATGCGCTTCTAGAAGAATGGTCAAAAATTCCCACAAACACACTCCTAAACCTTGTGGAAAGCCTTCCCAGAAGAGTTGAAGCTGTTATAGCTGCAAAGGGTGGGCCAACTCCATATTAAACCCTACGGATTAAGAATGGGATGTCATTAAAGTTCATGTGCACGCAAAGGCAGGCGTCCCAAAACTTTTGGCAATATAGTGTAGTCGAACATATTAAAAAATGGTGCAGAGAGACGCACATTGACATGAATGATTCATTATTGTTTATAGCTTTTTGGGCATGCAGTTTTTAAAAAATGTTTGTTCCTTATCCAGTTATCACAAACGGCTACAAGTATCATCAAAAAATCATAGAAATTAATTGGTCAAATTAATTGTGTGGATACCCTTTATATAGAAAATAGAAGATAATGTTATAAATACAGTTGCATTATGCCTTTTTTTTTTTTTTTTTTTTTTTTAAGAAAGTCATACGGGTTGGAATGACATGAAGGAAAGTCAATTGTTAATTAGTCTTTTGGGCAAACTGTTCCTTTAAACAACATAGTTTTGCCTTTGGAATGTGTTGTACTTACATGGTATGAGTTCAGATCACTTTTTAAAGACAGTCATCAAATGAGCCCTTATCCACTCACACACACACACAAACATGCTTTTTTTCACTTTTTTTCACTTCTTTTGCTTTTTTTTTTTTTTCACACAGACACCCTTGCGTACATTAAGTAGACTGCTTGCAGCTGTTTATGGAAGTGTTTGACAGTGATAAATGAGATGCCCCCTCTAGTCTCTGCTTTCCATCACACACACACACACACACTTGCAGGCACAGACAAAGAGCCGCTGACCCCTATCTATAGTGGCTGGGTCCTTCCAGTTCAAAACTGCATACCAGATACACTGTCATCCGAGAGCTGTGTAAGTGTGTGTGCGCTAGGTAGAGTGTGAGCTTTACTGACAGGGTCACCATGCTGTCCGGTGGAGCATTTGTCAGCTGTGCCACCCCCTAAAATGGCAGCAGGTGCAGAAACATGCCCCCCTCATCCCCCCTGAGGACTCGGCCTCTGTGTGTTGGACTGTGTGCTGATGTGGGTGGGTGTGTGTTACAGGAAGCTCTGGGTAAAGGTTAAATGTTTAGATGTCTCTATATTTTTGGAATGCGATTGTCTGTGCACATCTGTCCATGTGTTTGGGGCAGAGGGGTGTTTTGGGGGTCTTACTGAGGATTAGCTTCCAGCAAAGAAGAGCTTTAAAGGTCAAAGTTCACAGACTATCTTTGTCTTCATAGCAGAGACATTGTGGGGGATGGACAGCAAATGTACATGTGTATGAGTGTGTGTGTGTAGGCTTTTGTTTGTATGAACTGACCTATGCCTTGAGTTTGATGTTGTCCGAGAGCACTCTGCTAGAAGGTTTCCATGTTGCTCATCTTTTTTCTTTTTTCTTTTTTTGTGTCCTCTCTTTATCACAGTATTGGTTATCTTCACTTATGTATTTTTAACAAACTTCCACCTCTTTTTCCCGCAGCTTTGGTTTGCGTTTGTAAATGGTTTCTCTGGACAGATCCTGTTTGAACGGTGGTGCATTGGCCTGTACAATGTGGTACGTTTGTGTGTCTCTGTCTCTCTCTTTATAGTTTTGTTTTTTTTTTAACATTTTTATGTTCAGGCGTTTCAAGTCTTTTGAGCTGCCTACCAATACAGCATTTTAGGGCATCTTATGTGCATTCCTGACAAGGCTTTTGCATTATCAAATGATTCATTCATGAAAAAGACAAGAAATTTAGTGAAAAAGTTCATACAAGATGTTGGACAGAACCAACACAGTCAAGATAATTGTCAATAATAGTGATAGACCAATATATCAGCCTATCTTTGACCCTTTTTGATTTATCAGCAGATAAAAAGGTCCACTTTGCAATTATTATGTGTAAAAAATATTTAATTTGCTTAAAATATATTAAATACACTATCGTTCAAAAGCTTGGTGTCAGTAAGATTTTTTTTATGTTTTTGAAAGAAGTCTCATGTTCATCAAGGCTGCATTTATTTCATCAAAAATACAGTAAAAACGGTAATATTGTGGAATATTATTACAATTTAAAATAACTGTTTTCTATTTGAATATATTTTAAAATGTAATTTATTCTTGTGTTGGCAAAGCTGAATTTTCAGCATCATTACTCCAGTCTTCAGTGTCACATGATCCTTCAGAAATCATTCTAATATGCTGATTTCCTGCTCAAGAAACATTTATTATTATAATTATCAATGTTGAAAACAGTTGCTTAATATTTTTGTGGAAACCTTGATACTTTTTTCAAGATTCTTGTATAGAAATTAATAGAATATGTATAGACAGTTTAAAAGAACAGCATATATTTGAAATAGAATTCTTTTATAACATTTATAAATTTCTTTACTGTCACTTTTGACCAAGTTAATGCATCATTGTTAAATAAAAGTATTAATTTCTTAAAAAAAAACTTACTGACCCCAAACTTTTGGACAGTAGTGTGCATATACCTCCTCTCTAGGTATCAGCATCAGCCATTGAAAAACGCTTAAAGGTCGACCACTGATGTCACTGAAAAAAAAATGTACTCAAAATATTTTACAAATACACCAAAAGCCACAATTAGAAAGTTTACTTTAATAAAAAATTGAGTTTTACCCAATATTTTGTTTGCTATGTATTTATATGCTTAGTATTATGGTATAGCATAGTTAGCTTAGCAACATGCTAATAGAATTCATTGCAATGTTGGTTTTGGAACTGAGCTATAGTTCCAGTATATCATATCTCATGATCATGTATGTTTCAGATCTTTACTGCTCTCCCTCCTTTCACTCTGGGGATTGTTGACCGGCCATGCAGTCAGCAGAACATGTTACGATTCCCTCAGCTGTACCGCATCACACAGAATGCAGAAGGTTTTAACACTAAGGTACCGTAGACCAGTATTCAATACAAATGCACAATTTTAGTCACAAATTACTCATAATGATACAACAAATACTGTGAGACATATAAATCAGTCTGCAGTGAGTGTTAGACTGTTATTATGATCACCACGCTTGTCTACATCCTGTTATAATTGATTATCACGGTCTGATGTGGTTCACAACGTCAGCGTGTTGTTTGACTTGTAATTTCCCTGTAGATAAACAGCAGTGCAAGAAGAGGCTCTGCTGCCATCCAGATAATAATGAGATTCATGAGGCTGAAATAAGACAGTCATTCATTTATAGCTGAGGATCAGTGTTTGTATGTGTGTGTGTTTGTGTGTTTTAGGGGTGATTTGGGGGACATTTCACTAGCTGTGCAATTGCAGAGAAGCTGTTTGTGTGGGCTTTGTGTATCTTGGCATTAGTTTGTCTTGACTGACTCTCCCCCTGATTTCTGTCCCTCCCTTCTTCTCTCTTTCATTGCTTCTTTCTCTTTTTCCAGGTCTTTTGGGGTCACTGTATAAATGCTCTCATTCACTCCATTATTCTCTTCTGGTTTCCACTCAAAGTCCTGGAGCACGGTAATCTCAAGCACTCACAAGCACACATGTAGACTACTCCGGCTTGAGTGTGTCAATTGCTAAGTATCTTTCATCGCCCCTTTTGTTTCTTCAGACACTCCCTTTGACAACGGCAACAGTGTCGACTACCTGTTCGTGGGGAACATCGTCTACACGGTGAGTTGTCAGCGTGGCATTTACTTCTCCGTAGCTCTCTGCCAATGAGAGGTCACACATCATTTCCTTGCTAGTGCTGTTATTCCATTCGCTGGCCGCCAGTGTTTACACTGTAAACTTGTTAATGTCTCTTTTTGCTGGCCATTCTTGAAAAAAGTCCTTGTGAAATAATCCCACAACTCAGAGCAAGAAGGAAAGGTACTCTGTGAGGAAACTGATCAGAAGAGACAAGGCCACTCACCAGTGTTTTTTGTGGGCAATTTATGACTGAAATTCTGCATTTCAGCTTTTCAGTCTTTTAACTAATGTATTACTTAAAATGCTTGAAATGGTTAATTTAGTTTTTTCTGGCCTTTTAAAAGTCCATATTCTGTATGAGTGTTTCCTACACAAATACTAAATAAAGTATTTTTTTTTTTTTTTGTAATTTTTTTTTTTTAAATGTAGTATTTAAATTACATGTATTTCAATTAGGGATGTGAAAAACTACATATTTTCAAAACCTCAAGCTGGGGTTTGTGAGTTAATGAAAAGCTAGTAAAGAGTTAAATCATAAAAATGTAAAATAAAACTATATATAAATATTGTATATATGAGAATATATATGTTGTATATATATGTTGTTCTAATGCCCTTCTTTCTTTTTTGGACCACAAAAGGAGAAATTTATAAAAAAAAAAAAATGTCCCATTCGCATGAATAGCGACCAGCATCAAGCTTTAAAAAAGCACAAAAGTATCACAGAACGGCCCGATGCTACACGTGTCGTATATTCCAAGTGTTCTGGGGGTATATAATAGTGTTTGGTAAAAAACAAATTGAAATTTAATGTATTATTTAACCAAAATCCAGCAGTTCACTTTATCTCGCCAAGAAAAAGCACAGTTGTGAGAAATTAAGAGTAATAAAAAACACGACATGAAATACAATCCTTGTACTTTCCTTTCTGAGGTGAAACCATCAACCAGCATTGTCATAATCCTCACATTGCTCACAACAGGTGATTTGAAGTCCAGAAATTGACTTCAAGAAAATGGATTTATTACACAAGCTGTTTTTATAGATTATAGCTGTGCTGCAATTTCTCATAGATAAGTTTCAATGCGCTAAAACCCTCTCAGAGAAGTTGTGTCTCTTATTTTATCCCTTTTAAAGTCATGATGAAATGGAAATACAAGCAGATCTTTCATATCTTCCATATTTGACATACATCCAAGTGAAATGTATTATTAAAAAAATAAAAAAATGGATGATGGGGACTTGATTGAATCCATCGGTTGTTGATTGGATGGAGGTGGAGCTGAATGCGAGTTTGTAGTTGGTTGAAAGAAAGGGGCAGAGTAAATGATTGGAGATGTCCTGCATACATCACCAGAGAGAAGTTTTGATAAAGAATTATGAAAAGTAAAAAAAAATTTACAGATAAATAGTTCACAATAAGATTAAAAATGCATTTAGGAAATAGGGTGAATTTTCATTTCATTTGAAGTCTAGTTAGACTGGTCGACCAGCCTGACACATCCCTAATTACAACAAAACTCTTTTGTGAATGTGTGTTCACTTTAATTACATGTCAAAATCCAGATGTTCATTCTGTATTTGTTTAGGCAAATAATTCATTACACAGATCCTAACTCTTGGGTTTGTGAATCAATTCATCAAAAGAATTACTTGTTCATGAATTAGATTACACTGATTGGTTTGTATGTTTGATTTGCATGCAGCCTGCAGAAGAAAGATTTGTTTTATTATTTCACCCTCAGTACAGACTGTAAACCCGACTTGGTTAAAAAAAAAAAAAAAAACATCTTTTCATGTCACTTTTCAGCCTCTAAATAGGAAACAACACTGGTCTGTAAAGTACATGTGGGATGTCACTAGTGTTCCCTCCCTATTAGAAATCAGTAAACAGTATTTCGCTTGAGTGAACAATATTTCACCAAGCATTATAAAAATGAGGCCATGTGTGTGACCCAGACTATTAAATACAGTACATTGGAGGCGATACTAGACTCTGGCCATTAAAACAGTAATGAATGAGTCTCATGGGGAGTGAAGTCTTTGTGTGCTGGTATTTCTTTTCTGTTCCTCGCAGGGTTCTGTGTGCCTGTATGTGTGTACGAGTATTACTTTAAGGGCTAAATGTGTAATTGTGTGTTTTAAAACAGTAAGTCGCTAGAGGCAATAGTAAGTCGATGCCTGTGTGAAAGCCCTCATCTGGTTTTGTGCGTTGAAGCTGTTCAGAACGTTTTACCAGGATGATGAGTGCATATCATTACTGTTATTTATGACTCTCTCTCTCTCTTCCTGGTGCAGTATGTAGTGGTAACTGTATGTCTGAAAGCCGGTATGGAGACCACAGCATGGACAAGGGTACGTCAGTCCCCATCCTCCAACACAAACACACACACACACCGCCTGCCGTCAGAGCTCAAAGCAATGAGCGTCTCTGGCAGCACTTATGAAAATGCTGTCTAATGCATCAAATTTATTACAAGGAATTTGTTCTGGAGTAAAAGATCACATTATAGAACACATTATCATGTGTCTGATTCTATACACTGCAAATAAAATGATTTTCTTATTCAGTATTTTTGTCTTGTTTTCCAGTAAAATATCTAAACATTCTTAAATCAAGATACATTTACTTGAGAAGCAAAATTACCTTTAATATACAGTATACAATATTAACTCTTGTTTTCTGAAAAAAGTATAAAAGTTTATGCTTAGAACTAGAGAGAAAATCTGTCAATTGTGTAAAAACAATAATCTTAATTCAAAGGGAGAGCAAGATTATTTTTCTTAACCCCTTAACCAATGTTTTCCCCTTGTTTTAAGCATAAATTCAGTTAAAGTAATTTTCCTGTTCAAGTAAATGTATCTTGATTTGAGAATTTTTAGATATTTATAATGAAAAAAAATACCATGAAAATGTGTGAAAGTGCCATCTAATGCATTCAATTTATTACAAAGCATTTGTTATTACTAAATTGAAAGGATATCACATTATAGAACACTTTGCACTTGACATTATGTGTCTAGATCTATAGAAAGGTCATATATATATTCTGGGAAGTGCTTTAGATAGATGGGGAACATGTATCGCTGCTATGTCAGGACATTTCTCTGTCCCGCCGCCGTGTGTTGAGGGGACGTCGACACTCCCCGTCCGTTCAGCTGTCCACACACTAGATCTTGTGATGAAGTAGAGCAGCCTTGGAATTCACACGGTGTCCATTACAGTTGAAGAAGTCTATATTCAGTATGTAACTGACCATGACCTGTTTTTCTCTTGTTCTAGTTTTCTCATCTGGCTGTATGGGGCAGCATGGTGCTTTGGATGTTGTTTTTTGCCGTCTATTCTGCAATCTGGCCGACCATTCCTATAGCACCGGATATGTTGGGCCAGGTGAGTGCAAATACACACACCTGCTCATGTTTGTGCTTTACTCACCTCCTGTATCTGACTGCAGCCCGGCGCCTGGATGATTTGCTCTCTGGGTGTTCCATATCAGATTTATGGCCTGCCGTCCCATTTCGCAGTCTCCCTGCACCTGCCACACAGTCACCCGAGCCCCAGGCTTTTACGGCCTACACTGGAAGTGTTGACTTAAGCGGGTGGGCTGGTTTGTGCAACACTACAGACATCTGTGTGTGTGTGAGGAATACTCTTGAAAAGTACAGTACCCACAGGGATATATACACAAAGTGGCTCTGTTCCGTAACCTAGTGAGCCGGTGTCTTCTGCATCCTAACTGAAATGGAACATTAATTTGAAACACTCTATATAGGCGAGAACTCTGTATTTTATACAAATAACAACCCTCGTGTAAAGTGCATGGAAGAGTCAACTTGTTTGATTACAGTAGAGATTGGTGTTAATTTTTTACTAAGCCAACAAAACACACAAATAAGCATATGCTTATTCAGCACTCACAAATATTGAGATTAATTAATCATGGTGAAAAAAATAACGTGTTAAAATGATTAATGCATTTAACGCACTTGCCCTGCCCCCAGACTTACGTAGGTCATCTGACATTTCATATAGTTGATTGATGATGAATATGATGCAGGGCAACAACTCACTGTGTGATGAGACTAATGTAGTTAGAATGACCTTAAAATTCAAGATATGGGGGCAAAAATGAGAGTTTTTGTCTCGTATTTACATCATATGATTAAGCTATATCACACCAGTGTTATTTTTGTCCGAATTGCACAAGTGATTTTATAAAAGTTCAATAAATAAGTTAATATTGTGTTATTTTAGACACAATATTGTCTGTTTTTGCTCAATTTTGCCAATGAAAATATAAAGAGAAAGCAGAACTGTTCATCTCCGAGCAACACACAGCAGTGTTTCATTTCTGAATCCTCGTTTTGAACGAATCAAGTGAACAAATGATTCAATGGAACATTCATGAAGAGAACCATTTACTTCACTCCTGAATGAATTAGCTGTTTGAACGAATCGAATGAATCAATCAATCAATCAACGACTTAATCATTAAGACACTTACCGCCACACACATTTATGGCCAGAGTATAATTTAATTTAAAAAAATTTAATATTTCTATATTAATTAACAGATTAACTAAAAAAAACAAAAAAAAACATTAAATGTATAGTTCACACAAACTCATCATTTACTCAACCTCATAGATTCTGTAATAAATTATGTTGAATCAAATATATAATCAAAATATTTAAACATATAATCAAAATATTTCTTTCTGAAGCTACTTTTTTGTAATGTCTATTTGTTGCTTTACACAATAATGACTTTAAATAATCTTTTGGGGGTAATTTCTCAGCCAAATTTGATGTGCGATTAATTTGCGATTAATTAGATGAATTAATCGCCACATCATGGAATTGCTTGACAGCCCTAATTAAAATTAAATTACAATACTAAAATATGTTGATTTAAATTTTTATTATTTATATTTATAATCAGCATTTCTCTTAAAAAAAAAAAAGACAATTCCATGTATAAAAAAGTAATAACAACAAAAATATTTAAAAATGTATTAAATTAAATAAATTACATTTAATACAAATATTTGTTATATATTAATAAAATGTTTAAAATATATTATATACTGTAATATATTAATAATTTTCTCCCCAAAAGTTTTGCGATTCTTTCTGGGATTGCAACATCTCTGGAAGCAGCATAATTGGAAGCGTGTCTACGGTGCCCTAAAATGCTACCTAAGGGGGTGGATCGCTAGATTTTGGAACAAAGTTAGTGTGTGCATGCTGTGGGAGTGTGGAGCAGTCAGGGGTGGATGGAGCTCTCTGAAGCCCTCCAGCCCATTAATTCGATTTGTGTCAGAAATCAGGAATGTGCTCAAGTATCACAGCAGCTGCTCTCGGAGAGAGAGAAAAAGATGGGACATCCCTCACTCTTTACCCTGCAGCGTTGACTTTTCTTTCCCCTCTCTGTCCAGCCGTTCATTTCTTAATCTCTCCATCTCTCCATGTAGGCCAAGCTGGGAGCACACATTATGCATGTTTTTCCAGCTCTGTATATCAGTGTGTGTATTTTTGTGCGTCTGCTCGTCTGAGAATTCGGTAGGGTTGGTGTGGGGGTGTATGCGCAGCTGTTGCGAGGAGATGCCGTCTAATGGTTTTCGGAGTCTAGTAGATTCCGTCTGGGATATCAGCTGTGGAGGATCCTTAAAAGTGGGATCACTTGATTGCACACCGTGAAGTTTCTCCAGCCTGTCGGATTAACATTAAAGGTTACTTCAGGAAAATATAGTTGAGCAGAAGATTTTTTCGATCTGTGTTAATAAAATCAAATTAATCAACAAAACAAGCAGACATTTGGCTTTGTGTGTGTGTGTGTGTGTGTGTATTATATATATATATATATATATAATCTATGTATGTATGTATGTATGTATATAATACATATTTTGTGTGTGTATATAATATTGGTAGACCGTTACTAAAAGGGTGTTTTTCAGACAGTTTTGAGCAATGAGTTTAAGTATTATTAGTCATTATAAATTGTTTGTTGTAAGAAGTAGCTCATTAGGATGGAAAAAGACACTTCTAATTTGGGCCATTAAACAGACAGCGGGGAAGAAGAGCAAACAGCAGGTGGCAATGGTAGGTAAATGGGTAATTAAACTCTCAAACAGGTCAAAGGTGACACAGTCAGTCAACAGCTGTTGCAAGGAGAGAGAAATCCAGCATTGATTGGGTGTTGCGGTGTTTGCTGAGCATTGATTTCAAATTGATGATCTGTTTATCTCTCTTTTAGGCTGGCAGGGTAATGCAGTGCTGGAGCTTCTGGCTGGGCCTGATACTGGTGCCAACAGCATGTTTACTCAAAGATGTGGCATGGAATGCGTAAGTAACATAAAACACACATGCACACATCAGTGTATTTATGGAGAAAATACAATGTCATTTGGCAATTTATTAGCCAGTTTCTTACCGTCTCGCTTTGTTTGTATGTCACTGTTCAGAGGACGACGCACAGTGAGGAAGACTTTGCTAGAGGAAGTGCAGGAACTGGAAGCTCGAGCTGTGGACCCAAGAGCAGCCGTCCTCAGAGATGCCAGCGGCCGCAGGTATGTTCCGGAAATATGCTTTGAAATAAATCAACCTATGAACTCAGATTAAAAAAAGCGTAGATTGATTTTCAAGATGTTTTAACATAAACGCAGGCAAATGCATAATTGTTCCATAAATCAAAACCTAGTGAGCTGACTCGCTGCCCACATAGGTAGTTGCCTGCAATGGCACCATACCAACTGCAGTGGAACATCTTTAAAGGGTTAGTTCGCCCAAAAATGAAATTTCTGTCATTAATTACTCACCCTGATGTCATTCCACACCTGTAAGACCTTCGTTCATCTTTGGAACACAAATTCCGAGAGGTTTTTTATCTCCAAAATTACAGTTTCAGTGCAGCTTCAAAGGGCGTTAAACGATACCAGTGCCAGTGCATACAATATGCTAGTGCAAGTATATAACAATTAGTTCAAACTTTGACCTGTGGAGAGCAGTAATACACTTTGCAGCCTCTACACTGCTGGAATTCTAATAGAGAAGAAAAAGAAGAGAGCTAGTTCAAGATGAGCGTCTATGGTTAAAACGTATATAATTTTTTCTTTTTTTTAAATTTTGCTAAATAAGACCCTTATTCCTCGTCTGGTATCGTTTAACGCCCTTTGAAGCTGCACTGAAACTGTAATTTTGACCTTCAACCATTTGGGGCCAGCTGAAGTCCACTATAAGGAGAATAATCCTGGAATGTTTTCATCAAAAACCTTAATTTCTTTTCGACTGAAGAAAGAAGGACATGGCCATCTTGGATGACATGGGGGTGAGTAAATTATCAGGAAATTTTTATTTGAAAGTGGACTAATCCTTTAATGTTACGAAGTGACAAGAATACTTTTTGTGCACAAAAACAAACATAACTTTATTCAACAATATATTCCGTCTTTCTGCTACGGTGTTTACATCAAGCACTTCCAGGTTCTACGTCAGAACACAGACTCATTATCTTTTTAAAACAGCCTTCACATCTGGCCTACAGAGGAAGCTCACTAGGTTTTAGAGCTGATTTATTGTGTTTATCATTTGTTTATTCCTTCATATTGTTGTTTTACTTAGTTTGTGGATGTGTGTTTGGGAAAGAGACTGCATTTGTGTTCACTGTGATCCTCTAACCCCTGCCTGAACACCCACAGGCCCAATGCTGAGGATTCATAGACTCATAGAGTCAAAGGCAGGCATGTACGCAGGTAGAACCAGCCTGCCTAAATGTGACCCTCTATAGGGATGTGCAGTGACCTCTGTTTCCACCTTCCCTGAGCTTTCCTTTCAGCGTCATCTTCATCTTATGACTTTTCACTTTTCTCTTTCCATTTTACATTCTCCAATGTCAGGCGGCCATGAGCTGGTCAGGTTTGCATAGCTATAAGCACTGGGTGTGTGTGTAGTTTCCTTAAGATCGTAGCTCTGTGCATGTGTTTGTTTCCATGCTGTGTGTTTGTGGATTTGAGGCTGACTGAGTTAAGCGTTTGCATGGATTTAACAGTTTTAGCCTAGAGATATTATGCTAGGTATATGAGACAGGAACTTGGCAGACGGACGTGTAGTCTCGTACAGTTTTTTGTAATACCTTTGAGTGTTTCATGGTGTTTAGGCCACTAATTTATGGTCAGGGAGTTGACAGAATGGACTTCTAATCAGAGGGATGTTGGACGTAAGCCCTGTTTGGGTTTACCCCCTCATTCCCCCAGAGAAGAACACTTAACCTCATTTGTTTCAGTAAATATCCAGCTGTAAAAAGCATAATGGTTGTAAGTCATCCTGAACGAGTGTAGAAATCTGCTGAATGATTAAACATCAGCTTGAATTCAGCATCGTTGGGCGGAGGCTGACACAATTCAAGAGTATGTCCTAAACGTTTAGATTTGCAGCTCTGTTTACCCAAGAAGACCCCAGCTTGCCCTGCCGGACAAAAGCGAGGTATTTTCCGAAGTATAAGCCAAGCCTGGACTCGTACTTGAGGGACGACCTGAGGAAAATAAGTTATTGAAAATTTGATTAATCAAAACAACTGTCTGATATTCCAAGGATTGTCCACGTTCCAGAGAAACGACAGAGGAAGAAAGAGCTCCGGTTACCAGCGAGCCTATGCGTCATTCCATCCTTTTATTTCTTTATTTATCCATTCATCATCCCCGTCTTTCAACCGGTCATCTGTTTTGCAGACATAGTTTTCATTGGCCGATGTTCTGCCATATCCCATATACTGTTGTCGAATTTTTTTACAGAGCAGCCAAATGAATGCCATGTCCTTCCCAACGATAACAGTGCAAACGGTCCCCTTTGTAGCGCAATATGAGTTTGAGCTGTAACCTTGAGAAGTTTGGCCCACATCCATAACAACTGGTTTTCGGATCACTCTTTCTTTTTGGATGAGGGGAAAGATCGCTTTCATCTGATTTACAGGGAAACATCAGACTGATTTGTTTTACATTGAACGTGTTTATCAAAGATGGGGTCAGGATTATTTGATTCGTCTTCATTTCAAAACTGGCCGCAAAATGGCATCAGATTCAGTTTCCAGAATTGAAATTTTGCCATTTAATTTAGCAACCAGAGACTTTTTTTATTGGCTACATTAATTTTAGAATAAAGAGCTGTTGAATATTTCTCATATTGATCGTTTTTGTTTGAAGGATTGGAAAGCTTGAGGATTTAGTCCTGTGGAAATATTCAAAGAGATGTTTTTGGATCGCAGGGCTATGTTTAATGTTGTTTATGAGTGCTTTGGGAAGCCATTTCTTAGAATCGTGCGAGTATGTGTGTGTAAATGTATGTTCTGCTCGAGTGAACATCATTAAGAGTATCTGGCGTTCACCTTGATGGACACGCGGCAGAGTAGAGCACTGTTGTAGAAATGCATGTGATTTGACCTCTAGCTGTGATGTCTGTAGCATATCAGCCAGTAACTGCGCTGTGACTGGTGGCATAACCCGTCTGTCTCTTTCTGTCCAGTCTGAACGAGCGTGCCCACCTGCTGACACGGGTCTTCAGGAAAACGCCTTCCAGCGTGGGACGCTCAAACTCTGTGCAGCAGACAGTGTCACGTAAGTGCATGTTCCTCGTGCGCCCTTTTTTTACACTTCACATCCACTGACATCTGCAGAACCTGTGTGTGCACTGCTAAAAAGACCAGTTTGACAATGCTGGTGCTGGTCTAGCAGGTGAACCGGCCCACACATGCTGTTTTCCAGAAAAACCCACACCAGCATCCAAAACAATATATAGATGAGGACTTTTTTATTCATTGAACTGTGGAAATAAATAAATATAGATTTTAGTCAGAGTAGGACTGCAATTAATGATTATTTTAATCTGTCAGTTGTCAAAGACAATTATACCTGATGGGTTTCTTGTCCGAACTCTACACTATCCTATCTGAAAAAAAGCCACAAAAAAATAAAAAAAAGGTTTTATTAAAAGTTTTATTTTCTATATTTCATTAACAAACACATTTTCCACATACTAACCAGTATTCTCCTTCAATGTGCAAATTGAAACCTAATAGAAAACACAAATAAAATACTGTCCAAAAGTTTTGGGTCGGTAAGATTTTTGATGTTTAATGTTTTTGAAAGAAGTCTCTTATGGGGTGTATTTATGTGATCAAAAACACAGTAAAAACAGTAATATTTGTGAAATATTATTACAATTTAAAGTAACAGTTTTCTATTTTAATATATGTTAAAATGTAATTTATTCTTGTGATGGCAAAGCTGAATTTTCAGCATCATTACTCCAGTCTTCAGTGTCCTTCAGAAATCATTCTAATGCTGATTTGGTGCTCCAGAAATATTTCTAATATTATCATTGTTATAAACAGTTGTGCTGCTTAATATTCAGAGAAGACTTCCTATTAATTTAATGCATTCTTGCTGAATAAAAGTATTATTATTATTATTATTATTTTAGTTACTGACCCCAAACTTCTGAACAGTATTGTAAATGTATGATAAAAAAAATATAAATGTATGAATTTATACTATTCTATACATATAAACACAGAAAAGGTTTAAAATATAAACATTACATTATACAACAACAAACAGCTGTTTGTCCTCAATTTTAAAGCTGCAAAATTGGCATTTTCTTTTAGCAGCTTTTTGATCTCTACCATTTTTAAATGGATTTTTCACAAGTCTAAATTGACGTCACTGACAAAAACTTTCCACGAAGAGTTCATAGACCCAGTTGAGAATTTAATTTGACTTTTTTCATGATCAGTTTTATCTATTAGTCACTGCCGGCCTAATATTAAAGGGTTAGTTCACCCAAAAATGAAATTTCTGTCGTTAATTACTCACCCTCATGTCGTTCCACACCGCAAAACCTTCGTTCATCTTCGGAACACAAATTAAGATATTTTTGATGAAATCCGTGAGCTTTCTGGCCTCCGATAAACTGCAACGTTATTACCAATTTCATGGCCCAGAAAGGTAGTAAAGATGAACGCTGTTCACATAGTAAACACGCTGCAGCACTTCCACGTTCTACGTCAGAACGCCGGCTCAGTATTGGCCAACACTGTTCATGTGATCACCACGACTCATGCATGTGATGCTGACGCAGGAGCCGGCCAATAATGAGCTGGTGTTCTGATGTAGAACACGGAAGTGCTGCACTGTGTTGACTACATTAACTGCATAAGAGACAGACATGGAAGAGAAGAAATTGTTGAATAAAGTCATTATTTTTTTGTTTTTTGCCCACAAAAAGTATTCTCGTCGCTTCATAACATTATGGTTGAACCACTGTAGTCACGTGGACTATTTTAATAATGTCTTTACTACCTTTCTGAGCCTTGAAAGTGGTAATAACGTCGCAGTCTATCGGAGGTCAGAAAGCTCTCGGATTTCATCAAAAATATCTTAATTTGTGTTCCGAAGATGAACGAAGGTCTTACAGATTTGGAGCGGCATGAGTGTGAGTAATTAATGATTAATTCATTTTTGGGTGAACTAACCCTTTAAGAATCAATAAAATATTGTGAGAAAAAATAATTGTGATATATCATTATATCAGCGCATCTATACAGTATTGTGCTTTCACTAGCATGCTTGTAAATCTCCCTATAATAAAGCTAACAAATGATTTTTCTTTCTCTCAATAGATGGATACGCGTTCTCACAGGAGGAGCATGGCGTGGTGTCTCAGTCCCAGGTTGTACGCTCCTACGACACCACCCGTCAACGGCCCAGTATGTAGCTGTCGCCACAGCAACAGCTGGTAAAGACTTTAATGACACACCTGTGCTGGGTGATCCTGCTGTAGCCTTTAAGCTGAACTAAACTGAACTGGGCACAGCTAGCGCAACACTCGGCCGAGCTACATAACACACCACCTCCCAATGAGGCCGGAGGGAGTGGATTTACAGAAACAGAGGGTTGGGGTGGGCGGGCATATTCTCATACCGAAATGGCCAGTCGAAATGCACTACACATGAACAGACCGGTGAAAGGAGCCAAGTAGCATCCAGAAGCGGAAGCCAGAGACAATGGTGCCTGTATCATGAGTCACAAGACTTCTATATCATGTGGGTACGTGTATGCATCTGCACATTCGTTTATGTGAGCATATATATCGGGAAGGATGTGCGTATGGCTTGTCTGTTGCATATGCGCTTATTCGTGTCAGTTCGGGGTGGCTGATGTGCTTCTTGGTGTGTCTGCATGTGTTTTGTTGAGTCCTAGCGTCTGCGTCTCCAGAGATCAGAGTTTGGCGTATCCGTCAGCACCACGGCGATGCAAGAAGGGAGGCCACTGAAAAAACAAACACAAAACACCCACCCACATGCATACACACTTTGGAGGAATGCCCATTGCAGACCTGAGATGGGGGAGGTGTGGCTTACAGATGCAGCAGACACACGCATGCACCGTTACCCCTCCTTCCCATCCAGCGAGGCTGCCAAAACACACAGCGATTCCTCTGAGGCGGAACCCCCACCCTGCAGCATGGAGCTTCCCAGCTTACCACACACACACAAATACACCTTCTCTCACTCTCTGTCTCACCTAATCTTCTACTTAATGGCGGCCTCTGTATCTTAGAGCTCATGTTCTCTCCTTCTGTCTACCTCTCTCTTTTATTCTCTCTCTCTTTCTCCAGATCAGCAATCTCCATGTCTCCTTGTTCTCTTGGTCTAGTTACCCCACTCATTCCCTCTCTGTTCCATTCGGTGGCTGCTGTGGATCACAGCTGTGGCTTTGCTTTGTCCGCTTTCACTCAACCTGTTGAGTTTCTGGACTATTTTGTCAAATAAACTGGACTTGTGACTCTGTGTCATTCCTTTTAAGGCTTGTTTTTGTCCTGTTTTGTCATCCTCTAGTATGAATGAGTCATTCTTATAGGGATAGTTCGGGCAAAAACATTAGAATTCTGTTTATTCTTATTCTGTTTACATTTGTTACATACATACATACACACACACATTTTATATATACACTATTAGTCTGTATCCGTAATCTGTAAGATTTTTGTTTTTAAAAGAAGTTTCGTCTGCTCACCAAGGCTGCATTTATTTAATTAAAAATACAGTAAAAACAGTAATATTGTGAAATATTATTACAATTTAAAATAACTGTTTTCTGTTTGAATATATTTTATAAAGTAATTTATTCCTGTGATCAAAGCTGAATTTTCAGCATCATTACTCCAGTCTTCAGTGTCACATGATCCTTCAGAAATCATTCTAATATGCTGATCTGCTGCTCAAGAAACATTTATTGTGTACAATTGTACAAAATATTTGTGTACAATATTTTTTTTCAGGATTCTTTGATGAATAGAAAGTTCAAAAGAACAGCATTTATTTGAAATATAATCTTTTGTAACATTATAAATGTCTTTACTGTCATTTTTATCAATTTAATGCATCCTTGCTGAATAAAAGTATTAATTTCTTTAATTTCTTTAATTTCTTTTCAAAAAAATAAAAATTCTTACTGACCCCAAACTTTTGAACGGTAGTGTATAATGTTACAAAAGCTTTGTATTTCAGATAAATGCTGTTCTTTTGAACTTTCTATTCATCAAGGAATCCTGAAAAAAAAGTACACAACTGTTTTCAACATTGATAATAATCATAAATGTTTCTTGAGCAGCAAATCAGCATATTAGAATGATTTCTGAAGGATCATGTGACACTGAAGACTGGAGTAATGATGCTGAAAATTCAGCTTTGATCACAGGAATAAATTACTTTATAAAATATATTCAAACAGAAAACAGTTATTTTAAATTGTAATAATATTTATTGTAATATTGTAACAATATTACTGTTTTTACTGTATTTTTAATTAAATAAATGCAGACGAAACTTCTTTTAAAAACATCAAAAATCTTACAGATTCCAAACTTTTGACTGGTAGTGTATATATATATATATTTTAGTTTAGTTTTAGTTATTCTAGTAGGCTACTTCAGCTTAGTTGCTAAGTCAACATCTCTAATTTCCGTTCAAGTTTATCTATTATATTCATGTTATATTTTAGCTTTATTTCAATTAACAAAACAGAGTTTAAATAAATGAATGACTCACAGTTCAGTCAGGAGTCAACGGTACGATTCAGTGACTGCCGACTGATTGAGTCTGATTCAAATAGCTAACTCAGTTGGAGACTGGTTTGTGAATCTACTTATTTAAAAGAACCAATTCGTAAGAGTCAGTTTTTCGTGATTCCGAGATCGTTTGGTTCGTGCTACCCAGTGTTGCCAAGTCCACGGTCTTCCCGAGGAATTGGCCTCCTTTAACACTGTTGCTGTGGGTTGTTTCCAGTATTTTACTAAGGGAACCCCGCCAAAAACGCGGATTTTACCCCCAGGAACGTGATTTTTACTGTGGAAACCCCCTTGAACGCGATTGGGCTAGTTTTGAGTATCAATTGAGCGGATTTTGTTGTGAAAACCTGGCAACTCTGATGCTACCGCAACCTCGCATAATCCACCATATTTTTCAGGTAAGAGTGGGAGTGGCCATTTGTAATTTTAATGTGTCTGACTTCTGGTGTCATTCGCTTCCAGTTATTTTTAGCTGTACAACAGCTCGTTATACTGTTAGCTATTTCTTACCATATTATTTTAAAGGGTTAGTTCACCCAAAAGTGAAAATAATGTCATTTATTACTCACCCTCATGTCGTTCTACAGTCATAAGACCGTTGACCCCCAAAATAACGACTTTTTAACAATATGTGATGGCCGATTTCAAAACACTGCTTCATGAAGCTTCGGAGCTTTACGAATCGAATCAGTGGTTCGGAGCGCCAAAGTCACGTGATTTCAACAGTTTGGCATTTGACACGTGATCCGAATCGCTGATTCGACACAAAAAATTCAAAGCAGTGTTTTGAAAAAACCCACTGTACTCACATGAACTGATTTAAATATGTTTTTAGTACCTTTAAGGGTCTTGAGAGAGGAAGTGGCGATGCAGGCCTCACTGAGCCATTGGATTTCATCAAAAATATCTTAATTTGTGTTCCGAAGATGAACGAAGCTCTTACGGGTGTAGAACGACATGAAGGAGAGTAATTAATGACATTTTTGGGTGAACTAACCCTTTAATTATAAACACGCTGGTTTGTAGCGCAAACAGTTTTACAGTTAAATGCACTTTGATATTCTTCTCTATCGGAAGTCTCGCACATTCACAGAAAACACTGTACTTCCGCATTGAAAAATAAAGTGGATATCTGACGCAAAGAAAGTTTTCCGAACTAGACATTTTTTCAGAATGACAGTGGTGACTACATAATTTAACTCAATTCAAATCGAAATACTACATTCTTCAGGTTTTTAAGGGATTACCAAACGCAATGAATAGCAGCATACGTGAGAAAGTGTCAAAGGGCTCACGTGGCTCAGGAAGAGAGCTCGTTTTAAAATTAAAGAGCTAAAATATGAGCTTAGTGTGATTTGATTCACTTATATGCTGGCTTAAAAGGTGAAAGCCAACATTCACTAGCGGGCTTATAGTAGAGTTTGATTTGTTCTTGCTCCGGCCGGGTTTGTTTGAAGTGCGCTTCAGAGCTGAGTCAGAGTTACATGTTAGGAAATGAGCTGAGGTGGAGTGTTATCTTAAGATTAAAGACCGGAAAGAAAGGAAAGGACTAACACATTTTACAACATGTGTAGATCTTACCTTATTTAAACCCTGAATCATTAAATTTGCCAAAGAACATAATGAGTGTTTTTAGTGTGTATGTGAAAGAAAATGTATGTGAAGGTTGAACTACTCAGATAGGCTCAAATAGATATATGTTTTGAATTAATTATGGGAGTGACGACTAGATATTATTGAGAATAATACGAGTTCATTTAAGCTAAGTCTTAATCAAACTGTAAGGGTGTGTTTGACCCTGTAACCTCAATCAGTTCCATGATCCCTCATTGCTAGTAAGTCCACACCCATGTCTCTGAATAAGAGCCAGCTCTGTCCAGCTCCACTGCTTCCAATATGGGGAATCCATTCCTGTTCCACCTCAGCAAGAACCACATGGATCCATTTCAACTCCGTCCAAGGACTCCCCGAACGTTAGTCTTACCCTAAAGTTTCCATATAAAATGCCAAGAACACAGACTTAACTAACAACAGCAATTATTGTGCGTTTTGTTTGTATATTATAGTTACAAGTTGCAGTCATTGTCTGAGTGGAAATTTTGACTATAGTGAATGTGTTTAAAGACACCTGTGCATTCTGACAACATAAACGAGCTATTTGTGTTTTAGCACTTTCAAGTAATATTTCCTTAAATTCAACTCATTTGTGTACTGTTGAATGTAATTAAATATTACTAACTAAACACAACTGTCCTGGGGCCTTGTGTATACAACTTTTGCATGTACAAAATTAAACTAATAAAGACACAACTTATGGTTTCAGATCCATGAGGTCATGATGTGCAGTGACTGGGTAAGTTCTGATTCAACTCATCATTTTTAAATGTTGCAAATATTTGTATCTAATAAAAATGTCTTAAGTTATCACATATTATCACACATAGTTTTGTTCAAGGTGTTTAAAACAAGTGTTTTAATAATGGTGGTTGAATATTTATTATAAAATATCACATCATACATACAATATTTGTAATTTGAACAGTTTCCACTCTAGTAGGTAGATGATTTCCATTATTGTAGAACCTGTAACATAAAGCCTGTTAACATCTCTCTGTTAACAGCCTATAAATGTCTTTTTGTACTGGCAGCACTTCATCTTTCAACAACTTGAAGAATCTGACCATTTTTGTTCATATTAATTGTATGTTGACAGCCGCCATAACTTAATGTCATTCATCATTTTCTATTTTATCAGTATCTCCCTTAGAGAAACGACTTTTAAATTGTAATAATAGTTCACAATATTAAAATTTTACTGTAGCCTTGGTGACTTCTTTCAACAACATTAAAAATAAAATTGTAGCGACCCCAAACTTTTGAACAGTAGTGTGTATATAAATATAATTTATAGCTGTTCATGCTAATTGAGCATGGGTTCCAGTATCTATATCTATCCCAAGCATTTAAAAGAAATATGAACATGTGCATAGGGTTTTATGACCAAATGTCTTTCTGTATATGCAAACACTTAGCATGGAAACTATGCAAAGATTTATGCATGCAACCCCTGGTCTCGGTTTCATCATAAGTGTTGAGAGTGATGAAAGTCTGAGCACTTAAAGTCCATGTGTAACAGGAGCACTGTGGTTTAATTTAGCCATGGCAGTGGTGCAAACAGGCCCTGCATGTCTTCATTTGAGACGCCACACATACCGCTGACAGCAGCACTCAGCATCTCTAACAAACAACCCAGTGACACTTCACAGTCTCTAAAAATATTTATTATTAATAATATATTTTATATGTAAAAGACAAATTGCATCCTGCTCTCAGAGAGAGAGAGGCACATTCAACCTCAAATACTCATTCAGTTTTACAAACACACATGTATCCTACACAAAAATAGATCTGATGTGCATTTAACGTTGCCCATAGATACCGATACAGTCGAAAAAAAGACAAGGGTACATGGAGAAACCATCCTATGTCAAAATTTAAATGGATAGTTTAGGTAATTTACTCACCATCATGTCATTCCAAACCTGTATGAATTTCTTTCATCTGTGAATTTCTTTCATTATAAGGGTGTAGCGGTACACAAAAATGACGGTTCAGCTTTTTTTTTTTTTTTTTTCTTAAACAGTGGTTTACTGAGCAAATTGTGTCTGTCTTTAAATTCAATTTAAGGATAAAAAAAATCTAGGGAGCACGTTCTTGCATATTACTATAATATTAAAGGTTACAATTAACAACAGAGCCTAAAAAAATGCTGAATGGCATTTCTGAGGTAAATGCTACGTGACATATTGTTTACAAGCTGTTTCATTGATGTCTTTCTGCGGTTGAAATTGAGCGATTACACGAGATACATTTCAGTAAGTTGTACTGTATCTTTCAACATACCTTCAGATGTTCATTCAAGTTTTTTCTGTAAATAGTATTAAAGAGGAAGAGATCACGCCACATTAAAGTGCAACAAAATGGCATTTATTGTTTGAATTTCATGATAAAATGGACAGAATTTGAGGGAGGAGACTTTGTTTCTTATCGAAAGTAGGAAAAACAGCTTATTGGGATTATTGGTGGTTAATAGTAGTTAAAAGTGGTTAATGGGCTATACAACTCTGTATTCGTCAGTACACGTGTACCAAAAATTTTCGGTACGAATATGTGTACTGTTACACCCCTAGACTTCATTAATTATTTTGGTATTATTTTTATACTATTAAAGTATTTATTATTAATTAGCTAGGGGTGTAACAATATATCATGTCACAATATATCGCAATACAAAAATGCAATTATCGTATCGTGGGTAGTGACAATATGTGTTGTGTATATGTGTATAGTTTTAGTGTCAGTAATACATTAAACTACTATATATAATGTTGAATAATGTTTAATAATGCAGTGGGAGAATATTTGTGGGTCCTGATAATGCCAAATGTCTTGTGTTACCAGTAAAAAGTGGCCTATATTATTTTAAATATATCTAGTCAGTGACAGAGTGCAAACATATTCATCTAAAATAAATCTGTTTTCAGCGTTAGAATCATGAATATTTTTATTCTGGTGTCACCATTGTCCTGTGCATTGGGTTACCAGCACCAAGTCCAATCCTATTCATTTCCACTCCCAATGTAATATCAAATTAGGCATTTGAATCAACAGTACATTTTTTGTTATTCTTTTACCATATGTCTTGAAGTATCGCAATAATATCATATTGTGAGTTCAGTATCGTGATATGTAACGAATCATGGCATGAGCGTATTGTTACACTCCTAGAATTAGCTCTTATTTTGTAATTTTCGGTTTTCACGTTTAGGTTTTAGCAGTTTTCTTATGTGGTTTTATCTTTTTTCATTATTTTATGTCTTTCTAAATATTTCTATTTAGCTTTTAATTATTTTTATTTCAATTTTAATTTTAGTAACTTCAACTTGTTTTATTTCAGTCTTTCACTTTATTTCAGATTTATTTAAATTAATAAAAACATTTTTTAATAGTTTTATTTTTAGTCAACAATAACTTTACTGACTGTATGGACAAAAAAACCCCAACAAAAACAGACATTTTCATCATATCTTCTTTTGTCATAGTCATAAAGGTTTGGAATGACATTTTTGTGTGAACTATTGTTTTAACTTTTACCTCAAAGCCAAAAAAATCAAGACTAGTGATTTTAAATCAGGCAGCATTTCATTTCATTGTGATTTTTCTGTCAGTTTGAGATCTAATGCTGGAGTTTTCAAGTTCCTTCTGCTGAAGGAGTCTGGGACTTTTCTTTCCTCGCTAAACTGCTGCCATTGAGCGTGCTGAAAGAAACCCACTTCAAATGAAATGCCCTGGAACCCTTTTGGTACTCCTTGAGTGTACCTTATGCTAAAAGAAGGGAGGAAAAGTGGCACACATACTGCCTTTCACAAGGCAGAGACTTAGTGAAGGGGAACAGTTGGCAGACAGTTTTTACTGCGTAATTGACCTTCGCACATCGCTTTCCCAAACACAGGCCTATATTTTTGTATATTTTCTATTCTGTTCCTTGGCAATGCGAAAATGACTTTGGTTCTGCAGAATGTTTGTGTGTATATGTGAAAATGTAAGTGAGTGTGTCTGTGTGCATGTGTTGCAGTGGGTGGAGCGTCACAGTCTGTGTCCTGTGTTCACTTCATTAGATTTTAAGCATCCAATAGGGAGCCAGGACTGTTTTTCACATTACAGCACCTGTGATTTCCATTATACACAACATATAGTGCACTACACACACATATTCACATACTGCATCTCATAAACCAGCACACCTATACAGTCACGTACAGAGCGCACATGCACGGTTATACAACACAAATATACATCACATATGTACACACACACGCTTCATTTACAACGACACCATTAGTAACTTTTCAAGGCACGTTACACACACATCCAGTCATTTTTTAAGTGTCCTTTGTCCTTTTCTGTGTCCTTTATATCACAGAAAACAACATTGTGTTTGATAAAGCACCAGTTTGAGAGTCTCATTTGTGTTGTTGTACAACGACGCAAGTGTGTATTCATGCCAGTGAACAGGCATTTTGTGCTCTGAACTGATTCACTGTGTTCTTCTTGTGACTTCAATTCAAACTTACTTCCTACGATGGTCCCATTGGCACTCACATGGTAATTGGAGGGTATTTCTGATCCCCGGTCACACTGGCCACACTAGCCACGCTGGTCGGCGGAGGGAACGGAGACTGCAATGGTCGGTATCCCGCTTGAGTGGGGTCTAGGAAGGCTGGAGCCGGAGAAACGGCGTGGGCGAAACCGATGTACTGAGGATGCAGGAACTGGCCTTGGTGAGGAAGAATTTGAGTGGCCTGCTGGCAGTTTAGCACTGAGAAGTTGGTGGGCATGTTCACGTACACGCTGGCATCTGGTGGCAGGCAGCACGAGGCCTGGGCGCGTAGCATGGGGGCAGGTGCAGGACGGGGAGCGGCGGGAGGAGCCGAACTGCTGGAGGAGGTGGCCGTGCTCGATTGACGAGAGGACGAGCCTCGCGACGTACCTGTGCTGGCCATCATGGGAATCGTCTCGAGGACACGGGCGCTGCTGGACCCTCCTCCTGAGCTGCCACCTGACGTAGGCTCCTGTTTGGGACGTAGACAGCGGCAACAGCACACGGCAACAACGGAGCCCACCAGCACGAATGCCACGAAGACCGAGCCAACAATCAGGAAAGGCACGTAGATGGGTACTGCAGAGCAGAAGTAGGAAAATTATGACAAACTCATATGAGAAGGAAAAAATAATAAATCCTGTTTAGTCCTGTGATTTACATAAACTAAATATAACTTTTCTTGTTTGTATTGGCAGTCCAGAAGTGATACTGATTTCACCCAGAGCACTACAATAGTGGTCACTTTATTATCAAAGCAATTAGAATTTTTGTTAGCAGGTCCCCAATCACAAGCTCTACACTTCACCACAATAGAAACCCGCCAAAACACTAACATAACAGAAACTTTTAAATACCAACATAATAGAACATTAAACATGAACAAGTCACTCCATTATCTCATCTTACAAAAAAATAACACTTAGGCTGCGTCCGAAATCTCGTACTGTAGAGTAGGTACTACATTTGAATTTACTTCACGACCGTTGAAAAAGTATGTTCTATATAGTACGAATGCGTGTAGTATGAATGAATTCAGACGTACTACATCCGCTATGTTTTCACCGTCACATGACCTACCAGCGTCAGTTACGTCCCTTCAACTCCATTCACAAATCCTCTCCCATGGCCTCATGGGATAGTAAAGTGTCCATCGTATGCGCACTTCAGAATCTCGCCGGAAGTAGTAAGTCATCCGGGTACTTTTGCCTACTGTTTTTCGAATACTATTAATTCGGACATACTACTCTGTTCGCATACTGTTTTTCGTGTACTGTATAGTAGAGTAGTATTCGATTTCGGACGCAGCTTTTATTTCAACATTTACTGTCCCTATTCAGCCCCTTTGCAAGGCATGATGGGAAGTGAAAGTCCTGTTTGATTGGGTTACTTTGACTGAAACATGTTCAAAATGAAAACATCAAGTCAATTTAACACGAAACAATCAAAATTACAAATTAATTTAATGACAAACTAGATTTTTCAATAAATATCAATAATTTATACAAAATATTTGCTGTGAATATGTAGGCAGTCTATATTTACACACTGTCATATAAATTCATAAGTAAACTGACCAATTTAAGTGTCAATAAACTAAAGTAGCTACATCTCACAGTAATGGTTCATTTCAAATAGAACATAAGTGAAAAATGACTCGCGGTTCAATGAGGGACTCAGATGTGAACTCAGTAACAATTCACTGATTCAGACTGCTAAATAGAGGGGCCGCTAGACATCATTTGGTTCGGCTATGATCAACACTTGGGAATCTTTCCGACTCATTAAGAAAAACTGCTCATAAGAGTCATTTGTTTGCGAATCAAACATCATGACTTGCGTGTTTTCGTCGTTGTGTAGGAAATAGACAGATATCAGATAAAACCACGTATACTCGCACACAAAGCTTTTAAACTATTGTCTCTGTTTTTATTTTTATCACATTTGCGATCAGTCGCATTCCGGAGTGACTAGCTGGATGTTTGTTGAACCAAGTCAAAAAAGAACCAACCCAAATTTGGCTCGACTCCCTGCCTTAGTGTAAATCTGTGGGAATTTTTTTGCCCATTTTTATCATCCATCAATCAAAACTCAGAAAATAAGCAAGCTGCAAGATTTAAGGCATCTGTCATAAAGTTTTTTTGTTTTGTTTTTTTTATGTGTGCTCAACCTTTATAATGTATTTAGGTCATCCAGCTGTATTCACTGCCATTGATACTAGAAAGTGTAATGTTATAGTGTCAGGCCTCCCAAATGACAAAAATAGAGAAAAGTGCTGGATTGAAGGACTTTGGGGAGTTTTGTTTGTGCACAGGCCTTGAGCAATGTTTTTCCGTCTCTTTAGAAAGCCCATATCCGCTTTGAATTCCACTATGCATCCAAAGCAATTGTACTTCCATTGCCATAAGGAAGACTAGGATATCAGTAGTGTGATTGAGCTCCATGTAACATTTACACCTTTTAAAATAACAATAAGCAAGTTTGAAGCCTAAAGCATTGCTGAACCTTGCTGATGTGTCACAATATTCCATGCATGTGTATCTTTAAATCACAGAACGGAGCGCTCACATGTTTCCACCCCGCTCACAGATGGGTAACCTGCTGGACCATGTGAGATGAAGGGACTTAGAGAGAGAAGCAGAAATGAAAGACGAGATGTTGCTCCAGTGACTTGTCCCCAGGGGTCCCGGGGCCTCTCATTAACACTTATTAAGACAGTTTTGATCTGCTCTAATCTCCTGCAACCAGTGACCTCTCTGCCCTTGCTGCCTGACCATGTGCATGCTTTTTCGACAGGTAACTCTGCATTAAAAGTGACCTTTATAGCTTAATTAGACATCTGATCACCTCAGGGAAGCTTTCAGCATTCACTTTGTTGCATCTCAGGATCTCTCACCCTCTGTAATTGAGTTGAATCAAATCATATATAATAGCCATGCAAACTGGCTTTTGATTTTATTATAGGAGCAAAACAGATTTCACTTAGAGTCATAACCTAAAAACAGCCATTGTTTAACAATTTATTACAACATTATTGAATCAAAGACATGATTACTGTGCAAAAAATGACAGGGGAGTCATTTTTACAAGAGCTCTTTTGTGTTTTAGTTATTACTATAACAGAGGAATTTTTCAGTAAATGACCTGAATTTTGGCGAGCTTTGAGTTTGCGTGCATGTTTTGAAAATCACTGCTTTTTTGGCAGCTGAAACACCTTTTTTTTTAAAACTCACTATTCACCGTTACACACAAATGTGTGTGGAAAAACAATAGAGAATCTGTTACTACAGGTTATTTCTCAGATTTATTGTTCCTGAGTGACATTACACTTTTTCCTGTTATAATTCAGAACGTGTTAGTGGTAACAAAAGGTGTCTAATGAGATGGACGGCGACACAGTCAAGCTAGGACTTTTTCAATACTTTTGTTAAAACGTAAAATATATATTTCTTTATTCTTTGTATCATTTAGATAAACACATCCATTCAAACTAACTTATTAAATCAAAAAGGGAAAGAAAAAACAATGTAGGCTTGTTGTAATCAAATCAAGAATGTTATTAGTGGATCCAGCCAATGTATCAGTGAAGTTCACTGCCAATACAGGACAACACCAAAGCCCCTCTCATGTTCTTAAAAGGTTTGGGCCCCCTTAACATAAATTCACACCTGTTTCATTATTGTCCAAAGTCTTCAACTGCCAGACAAGCTCTGTCAAACTTAATAGCAGACCACCATTTCCTCTTGCTTTTCAGATATGCATCATTAGAAGTGTCTAAAAACCCTCTTTCTAATGTAAAGTCTTTATTTCACTGACGTTTTTGTCTGTTGGGTTGTAGATAGTTATTAAAGCCATACTTTTGCATCAGTTTAGGCCTATTTATTATGTTTGAACAGTGTAAGACGATGTTCTCAGTCAGCGCAAGTTATCACGTGTTTTGTTATAAATGTTATCAATTCTAACATCTTATTTGTTAAATGTATTTTTGTACATTTTAATGTTTTTTGTTGTTTTATTATTGTTTTACCTACTGTTTTAATTAATCTGAAAAATCTCAATTGTGCATTAATAGCAGGTTTCATCATTGTGACAACTTATACCCCATAGTTTGACAACACGCCTTGTTATTTTGTTCAATAAACTTTTTTTTATGGTAAGTAACGATGGAAATTTCCGAGCGTCTATAGAAACTGAGCTACTCAGAGAAATATTTACTGGACTAAAAAGTGTGACAACTAGCCCCGGTGTCCCCAATGAGTGTGGACTTATTTTTAGTTCAGCTGAGGGGAAATTCATGGACTCCAGTTGAATTCAAAGTTTTTGAACTTGTACCAAGGCAGAGGAAATGATGCACTGGTGATGGTTATTTTATGAACGAGGCTGTCAGCACAGGCAGGGATCCGGTCAAGTCTGAACTTGATCCTCGTGGGGAACCGGACGACTGGAGATCGCGCGCACCAAATTAATAACGGCGCGCGTGCGTTACTGTGCTAGGACAAACTTCAGCTATTTATAACTTCGCGCAGTACAATTTACCATTTGTGAGTGAGTGGACGGTTAGGTGCCAGTTTGGATGCCAATTTAACTGCAGCTGTCAAAACCTGGATAGCAATGACATGTAACCCTTACATTTAAGGGCGAGAATCGTTAGTAATTAAACGATTCTGGTTCCGATTCTTTATTTATCCAATTTCGGATAATGATTCTATCAGAACTTTTGCATTTACAGTCCTCAACAGTCTATTTCTAAATTATATAATTTCAGAATTCAACAAAATAATAAGAAATCATAAGGGCAATCCAATATATGGCATTCCATTAATATATATTTAAAAAAAGAAAACGAATTGATTAATTCATACAATGATTTATTTATATTAATTTAATTTTTATTATTTTTAATAAAATGCTACTTGTTGCAACAAACCTCATGTATCTTTTACTACACTCACACAGTAGGTTCATTTAGAGTCGGAAATGACAAAATTAACGACTCGAGTCCGATTAATTCAGTAACCGCTCCAACTGATTCAAAAGTGATTCATTAAAACGGTCTGTTCATAAGAATCATTCGTTCTAAATAATAAGCGAACCCCAGCCCTGGTTAGATGGATTCTTGGAGATAAACAGCCAAACAACATTAACCTTAAGAGTTTTAACCTCGTTTGAAGACGAAACTCAACCCAACTAACTTTCTCATATAATGGAGCTTTTACTCACAAAACGCCTGAGGGACACAACGCAGATTTAAGTGGGCCGATATACGTTACACACTGCTGCTGCTCTAAAAGTTATTGAATTAAAACTTAGCTGGAGTACAATTTGATTACACAGTAACTGCATAATTTGTTTCAGACAGAGGAAGTTACTCTACCAGAAAACAATGCAGACGTCAGCTTACCTGCCCCAGAATTTTTGTCGTCCCTGTTCCCAGTGTTGGTGTCTTGTGTCTGCTTATCATTATCACACGTGCCCTGGTCCAGTCGAGCTTCTGTGCTGGAGCAGCAGTACCTGAGCTCGCATTTCCCGCAGCAGATGATGGCCTCGGCGCTATCGAAGCGCTCCGGGCACTGAAAGCCGTCTCGCCATGCGCCCTGAGGGTCATGCCAACCGTGACAATACTCTCCACTCGCCTTCACGTTAATGATGGTTAAAAGTGTCAATACCACCGTGACGGCCACCGGGAATCCCGTGCATCCCCGCATCCTATCACAAACCTGTGCAACGAAAATACTTCAGGTTTTGGTCTAGACCAGTTAAGTTAATGACTCGGCAAATGAAACTAATAAAAGGAGGAGACGCTGTGAAAAGGAGCCCAACTAACAACTTTGGAATTGTCATTGGGCAGAGAAATTCCGAGGATAATTCAATAGATCCAGCAGAATTGCTCCAGACAAGTATCCACTGTTTACCCCAGCCGTCACAAGACTTCCAGTAGCTTTGTTTCGGATTGAAAAATACGACACATATGAAAACGCATAAAAGCCATAACCGATGGATTTTTGTGCATGTAAACCATTAATTCAGAATATCCCATATTCCTGTGAGAAACAAACTTTGCATCAATCCCGCTCTGAACGGATCTTCATGTCGCCACTTCTCAAATGTCTTCCCCTGAGATACGGAGCAACCGACACTGACTTCACTTGTAATCCATACGCTCGATTCTTCAATGTGTTCTCACGAAATCGTTTTTTTTTTTTTTTACCTAGTTACCAGTCAAGGAAGTTTTTCCACATTAATCCATATCATGCGCCTTCCAGTAAAGTTTTGGGAGGTCCAGATGATTAATATTTAAGAGAGCACTCAAATGCAACAACTGCTCGTAGTCAGCTGTCAATATCTCAAGCTGGACAGCAGTGCATTGTGAGGAATTGGCATTGATAGACTGAGAGTGACCCACTGACAACTCTCCTTCATCCAGGGGGTAACTGCCTACCCGTCAAGCTGCGCATGCGCAGTGCTGTGCTTTAGAACTGACTTTTTGCTTCTCCGCCAGTTGCACAGTGCAAACAAATGTCATTGTATGTTGGCGGGGGCCCCTGGGCGTTTCAGGAGCGGCTTCTGTGCGATGGGTGTTTAGCGGTGCCCGTGGGGATCTCCCTGAGCACAAAAGAGACGGAAACGCCGTATTGTAATGCATTTAGCTCGCCGGTGGCTCACATCCATTAGGGCCCGCAATTAGGACTAAAGGATCGCTTGTGTGAATAAAAGGCCACTGTCAACAGCAGACGGACAGAAAAAATAACCATGTTTTAACTTATTAATATATTAACACAAATAATACTACTAAATTAATATATTAACACAAATAATAAATAATGTACAATGAACAACATTACATTTAAACTGACATATAATTAATAAAAAAGTAGTAATATATAGGCCTCTACAGCAAACGGACAGGAAAAATAACCAAGTTTTATTTTATTAATATATTAACACGAATAATACTGAGATAAATTATGTAGCCTACAAATATGTAAGCTAGTGTAGTGCAATCTTTAAATCTCTAAATAATGTAGTACAATTTTTAAATCTCTAAATAATGTAGTACAATCTTTAAATCTCCAAATAAAGAGAAATAAGGATGCCACTTTAATATTAATATCGTATTTAATAATATTATATGCCCTTTACATTTAAACATAACACGTTTAAAGGGATAGTTCACCCAAAAATGAAAATGATGACAGAATTTTCATTTTTGGGTGAACTATCCCTTTAAAGTCACTTGTAAAATGTAAATAATGTTTCGGAGTGTTCTTAGTGTTATATAATGTTTATTTTAGTTTAAACACAAGAAGACCTTTCCTTGTTTTTCGAGACAAATCTACTCAAGTGGCAAGCTTGCAGAACTAAATAAAAGGCGACAGCGCACTCTGGTGGACAAATGTTACAGGATCTTAGTAAAGTAATAAAAGATTAAAACGTATCAAACAAAGACAACATTTAGCATAACTATATTTAGCTTCTTATGATATTTCCTTACCCATTTTTAGAAATACTCTAATCTTTGAAAAACAAAATTAAAGCGATGACTTTTATTTTGAATTCTGTTGTAGCGGTGCTTTTAAATTTGTCCTGATCAACGCTTCCTTAATCCTGTTACTACAGCACCAACGAAAACAAACGGCGAAGTCTTTGTCCGTTTATTTTCTGTAAGTTTCAGGTAAAATAAGTATATATTTTTGTCAGTACCAAGCCAACTTGTGTCTGTCATTATAGCACGATTAGCTAGCAGTTAGCAAGGATGTGTTTGAAATTTAGCATGTATGTGCCAAAAAATGAATAGATAAGCTTCATGATTCGTAAAGATACGTTTTTTGTTTTTGATAATTGCCATAACGCTCTCTGTTCTGCAAATACAGAAAACTATTTCTGTTCAAGTGCAGACTTTATCATCAGGTAACGTTAAACACGGCGTATATTTTGTCCAGCAATGTATTGTTTGTTTCCACAGGTGACACTGTGTCTGTTACTGAGAGATGTCTTTAGTGCGAATGAACCGTCCTTTATATGGTGCGGGTAAAAGACCAGTGCGAAACAAGAAGGTGTCTGCACCTAAGAAAGAATGGGTGGTGAGGACCCTTCATGTAACCAATTACACGTTTAAATCCTTCTTTTTTGGAAGTGGTGCCTTATAATTTCTCTCTTTTCTTTTAGAGCACAGTCAATGATCTTTCAGTGCATAAAGCCACACCAGATGAACTGGTAAGTTTACTGTGAAAGCATGTAAGTATATTCTTCTGCATTTATTAATAATATATTTTTCTCCTGACATTGATCTCCTCTCAGGCCCGACGTCATGAGATGCACAGGTCTCAGAATAAAGTCGTGGCACAGTGGGAATTAAGAGAAAAAGCTCTAACACGCAGACATAGGAAAAACCAGGCCCTCAGCTCTCCAGGACTTGATAGAGCCCGACTCAATATCATCAGAGAGGTGCGTATGGATCACTGACAGCTCACAGAATTAAACTTTGTATAACTGCAGCTGAAAAGAAATGTAATATTTTATAAATACATTTTAACCCTATATAACCTACTGTAGCAGATTTTTAAGGCCTCTAAGTTATTAACATGATGAAAACATGACTGGAAAACCTCATGTACACAATCTATTACATGCATTCTGTAGACTGATTGACAGTTTATACTGTTTTTTTATCAAGTAAAATACCTTTTATTATAATTGTAAAAACATCCTCCTTCTTTTTGTACATACGTCTTTTTGATGTGAAGTCTTTAGTGATTTTTATAAACTAAATGTAAGAATAACTTGTATATTGTTAGTAATATTTCAAGATGAAAACTTACTGAACTGAAGCTACTTTGGTTATTTGATTATCCTTTTTTTTTTTTTAATTATCCATATATCATTTTTTAGGATTTTTAAAATGAATGTTTATTTGTACTCTCAATCTCAATCATCATTGCATTGCATTGCATTATATGTTTTGCCCCACAATAAAAAGACAGAGCTTTGATCATAAATATCATCATTTAAGACATATTATGGGGAGATATAGAATGACAACTGGTATTTATATGCAGTTTATAGAAGTAGTCTGCTATACGGTTATATAACTCTCCTATATAAATCGATTTTCCACCATTTTACAAATAAGATCACAGAAAGATTCTGAAAATCTATTTGTTTAGGTGTTTTCAGAGCGGTGTCAGTTGCAGGATGTCATTGCACGATCAGACAGAGCTTTGGCTGTGGTGAAAGACCTGTTTGGTGATGCACCCCGTCGACGTACAGGTAAATTGATGTGCTAATATCTGATTAAACAAGTATTATGTACATTACAAGCTCATAAATTTTTCTTCTAGGCTTCCCCACCATTACCGTGGCACCTGACTGTGAGTCTGACTCTGAGCTTCCTGTTCATCAAAGACCTGATCCTCCAACCCAGCTGTCATTACTCAGCCAGTCTATGATGGATCAGCAGGTACTGCCGCACGAGCACCACTTACAGCTTTTACTGTCACAATTACTCAATTAAATTCCAGTACTCGAATTTTAAAAAAATCCTCGATTGCAATTTGCCCAAGTAGCGTATTCCATGGACGAGAATCCATGAACCGCATTATTAGACCGTTTTCAAAGGCTGCACAATATATTAAAACTGTTTAAAAACATTATATAGCATTGTGCTATTGTGCAATCTCAAAGGTTGTGATTCAGTTAAATAAATATGTGCGCTGCGGGTTTCAGGGTAAAGCGTGGTGCTTTATTTACATGCGTGCAGGTTACGAGTTTCTTCCATCTCAGAGCTGCTCCGTTCACAGTCAATGCTGCTCTACACAAACTGTTATGTCTCTGCATGTGCTGTTTGTTTGGGTTTCCAATAACGTGCATTTGGGAACGCATTAAAGTCTGATGCGCTTTGTTTCATAGCAAAGTGTTGCACTGTTATTATTTACATGTATGGAGCGCGTCTCAGCAGCTTGGTTAACAAACTCCTTCTCTGCATAATCTGCAAGTTTGGGTTGCTTATAACGTTCATCTTGGTACGCAACGTGTGCCATTTCAGCAGATTTGTAACGTAAATCATTGATAAACTGAAGCCAACACAGGAGAATTCATCAATGTTTCTAAATATGTGAAATGTTGTTCATCACAATTTCAAACTAAAAGTGTAAACCCTTGTATTTCAAGTCATTTTAATGGTTATTGTTCACTTAGGTCTTTTTTTATTACCACAAAAAAATTATCAGATCATTTAATTAATCGTCAAAATAATCGTTTGATTACTCAATTACCAAAATAAATGTTAGTGACAGCCCTAAATAAAACCTAGAGTAATAAAATCTTTTCCAGGCCCTGAATGAGTTGGAGGAGTGTGAAGAGGATCATGATGAAGTCCAGGATTCCTCGGTGCACCTCAGCTCTATGATGCACAGGTGTGAAGGATTGTTAATTTCTTCTAATGCTGTTTTGATTGTCTTTAGCATGGCATTTTTTTAATAAAATGCTTGTTTTCAGGAAGAGAAATCAGTGTAGTTCAAAGTCCTTCCCATGGGGTTCAGACCACCTGGAGCAGGATCTACCCCAGACACCATGTAATACTGGAGTCAGAGACCAGGCAGGTAATGAAGACATGAGCTACTTTCTCATTGCAGGTTAGATGTGATGTCAAGATGACTTTGTTGTTTTATTTTAAACATCTATGCTCCTTTTGCCCAGCCCTCAATGCCACAGTGGCTGTACAGCGTTTAAAAGCCAGACAGACTCATCCTGATGTAAACCAGTCTACCTCACTAGTCAACCAGGTTCTGAACCCAGAGCCTGTTTCTTCTCAACCAGGTGGGACACTGTTATCTGACACTATTTTTTAAATTTATAAAAATGTTTGAACTGTATATATGTGGATATACATATATAATATACACATGTTTTTTTTTTTAAAAGACATAACCTAATAATAAAGACATAATTTTATTCAGAAAGGATGCATTAAATTGCTCAAAAGTGACAGTAAGGACATTTATGTTACAAAAGATTTAAAATATTTTTGAAAAAAGTATCATGGTTTGCACAATAATATTAAGCAACACAGTTTTCAATATTGGTAATAATAATTTAAAAAAAATTACTTGAGCATGAAATCAGTATATTATCTGCAAAATCAAAACAGTTTTAAATTTGAAATATTTTACAATATTAATAAAAGAAACTTTTAAAATACATTTAAAAATGTTCTTACCAACCCCAAACGTTTGAATGGTTCTGTGTGAGTGTATATATACACAAGTAATTAAATAATAATATTAACTTAAATTGTTTAATTTATATACACTACCAGTCAAAAGTTTGGACACGGTAAGATTTTTAATGTTTTTAAAAGAAGTTTCGTCTGCTCACCAAGGCTGCATTTATTTAATTAAAAATACAGTAAAAACAGTAATATTGTGAAATATTATTACAATTTAAAATAACTGTTTTCTGTTTGAATATATTTTATAAAATAATTTATTCCTGTGATCAAAGCTGAATTTTCAGCATCATTACTCCAGTCTTCAGTGTCACATGATCCTTCAGAAATCATTCTAATATGCTGATCTGCTGCTCAAGAAACATTTATTGTGTACAATTGTACAAAATATTTGCGTACAATATTATTTTTTTTCAGGATTCTTTGATGAATAGAAAGTTCTAAAGAACAGCATTTATTTGAAATATAATCTTTTATAACATTATAAATGTCTTTACTGTCACTTCTGTTCGATTTAATGCATCCTTGCTGAATAAAAGTATTAATTTCTTTAATTTCTTTTCAAAAAAATAAAAATAATTCTTACTGACCTCAAACTTTTGAACGGTAGTGTATAATGTTACAAAAGCTTTGTATTTCAGATAAATGCTGTTCTTTTGAGCTTTCTATTCATCAAGGAATCCTGAAAAAAAAAAAAGTACACAACTGTTTTCAACATTGATAATAATCATAAATGTTTCTTGAGCAGCAAATCATCAATTTAGAATGATTTCTGAAGGATCATGTGACACTGAAGACTGGAGTAATGATGCTGAAAATTCAGCTTTGATCACAGGAATAAATTATTTTATAAAATATATTCAAACAGAAAACAGTTATTTTAAATTGTAATAATATTTCACAATATTACTGTTGTTACTGTATTTTTAATTAAATAAATGCAGCCTTGGTGAGCAGACAAAACTTCTTTTAAAAACATTAAAAATCTTACTGTGTCCAAACTCTTGACTGGTAGTGTGTATGTATGTATGTATGTATGTATGTGTAAAATATATAATTCTACACTTAAACATTCCAGATTGAATGGCAATAATTGCTTTTCATCCAGATCTACTTTGTTTTTTTCAGGCAAGAGAAGGTCAGTTCAAGCCAATAGGGGGCGCTCAGGACATACTTCTGCTCTGAATGGTTCAGGGTTGAGCTCTCTGGCAGGAAACCAGTCCAGTATGGAGCTTCTTCAGAGTATGCTTGAGCAAGTGGAGACTGATCTGGACTCTCTAGACCACCAGAAGCCCATGAGCTCGGAAGCCAGACCACAGCAAGAGAGACAAGGCCTCACCGGCTTCTCTGTGGCTCTAGTAGCAACACTTGGACGTCTAGCCAGGCATATCAGAAAAGTGAGGCCACACACACACAAGTGAAATACAAAGGTATTTTTGCAGTCGTTCAGATGAGTCACTTCCTCATTGACATCACTTGCACACAGACAGAGGAGGAGGCTCTGAGAGAGGCACAGGAGAGAAGGCGGCTAGAGGAGGAGGTGAAGGAGCAGAGGGCATTAATTGACGCCCTGACTGTGGAGTCGCTAACACTGAGGGAAGAGAGTGCTACCCTGCAGGTGGAACTATTTGTCCTTCAGCAATATTATCCATATATTATTTTTTGCTCCATTTTTGATGGTGTTTGTTGTTTCTTCCATACAGGCGAGGCTGCAGCATCAGATATCTGAACTAGAGCAGCGTCTAGAGGCTGTAGTCCTGGTGGTGGGAAGACCAGATTCTGCAGAACCAAACACAACAGTTCAAATCACAGATAACACAACTCAAAGTAACTACCACATACTGTAGATCAACCCATCATGCACTTATTAACTTGCATTGCTACTGTTTTAAAACATCTTACAATTGATAATTTGATCAGGATTGGTTATCTTGAGTATGTATCTGAACCTGTAGCGGCACAGTGATGAAGAGGAGTATGTTGTTTTCTATAGAAAGCAGCAATCTGGAGTCTGGCTGTACTGAAAAGGAACTACAGCAGCAGGACTTTGTCTCTGCAGCTGTTCTGCTCTCTCCTCCTCGCCAAAGAGATGGTCTGCCTCCCGCTGGTCAGTCTGAAGTGCACAAAGATGTCAATTTACACCAACTAGTGTTGAGGGCCTAAAGCTAAGGCAAACATCACTACTGTTGTTGTTCATACTTGCAGTTCAAACTTAATATTGTGGAATCCCCACAAAGTCCCCTTAGACATTAAAAACAGGTCCCATACATAAGAATTTGAGCATCCTGAAGTATCCACCTAGCAACCCTTAAAAATACTCAGAACTACTTAATGATGGATTAGCAAATACCAGGTCACATTTTCTTGAGAAAATGGAGAAAAAAAAAAAATTATTTAGGCTGCCTAGCAACCACTAAGAACACCTTAGCAACATAATAGCAATGCTCTGGCAACCAGTAAATCACCCTAGCGTGGTGGTGGGTTTGCAAAACAACTCATTTTCTTCAGAAAACAAAACGACAGTCATGTTGTACAGGTGTACTTTATGGAAGCTTGTTTCCGCAATGAAATAAAAAATAAAAAAGGTAATTGCGACTTTTTATCTCACAATTCTGTCCTTTTTTTTTTCTTGCAATTCCTAGTTTATATCTCATAATTCTGACTTTTTTTCAGAATTGCAAGATATAAACTTACAACTGCAAATTATAATGTCAGAATTATGTGATATTGTCACAATCGTGAGGAAAAAGTCATTTTTTTTATTTAGTGGTGGAAACAAGCTTACACAGTACTTTCTATAATTTCAACAATCTGATTGTTAAGCAGCAACTGAGTTTTAATGTTAAAAAAAGTATATATATATTTTTTTTTTTTTTTTTTGGGAAGTCACTTTTCTCTCTTTTGAAAGTTGGCTAAGTTTAAATGACTCATGAATGTGAGGTATGACTCACCAGTATTTTTCTTACTTCTCCCAGTGTGTCGTCCACATTCACAAGCACCCCCACTGCCCTACAGTGGCTCCTATTCGGCAACAGGAAGCCAGGGTTCACTGGAGGACTTCGACATCTCCATCTCTCCTTCCTCATTTGCTAGCCTACCACGGCCCACTCCTCTGCTGGACGATCTCTCACAGGACGCCATACTAGGGGAGATCGCCGAACTGACACGTCAGAACGCAGCGATCCGGGCCCAGTTGGGGCAGCACCGTCCATCTCCAACTGGAGCTTCAGTATCGAGGGAGCAGAGCGCAGACCGGCTGTCCTCAACAAATTCTGTTGTTAGACAGGTGTCGCCCTCTACAGAGCCACAGCACACACAGCAGGTTAGTTGCATAGTGTGGAATTGGTGTAAGGTAGTCTGTTTTTCATTTTTTCTATATATAATATATATATATATAGATATAAAAGTATTTATAGAGTATTTTACAATGGCATCAAACGCAGCTTGGCTTCCATAGTACACAGTGAGTTTGGATGTGGTAGTTTCTTACATTTACATCTTTTTTGTTCAGTCTGTTTTTGTAGAGAGAGCCTCAACAATGGAGATAGAACAAAAACTGCAGGAGTTGAACCGTCAAAGTGCCGACGCAAGAGCTAAACTACTAGAGCTCATTGAACAACAGAAGCAGAACACCTCCCTCAGAGTTTCCCCTGCCATTTCCCCAGTACCTCCTCACTCCAGCAACACTCATACAGGTGTGTGTGTGTCTGTCTGTCTTTAAATAATGCTTACATCCTCTCTCAACCTTCAAAATCAGATGTATATGATTACTATTTTACAGTTATTAGGGGATTTACTTCAGAGCAGCTTTTATCACGCCCTGAGAGAAACCATTCACCACAACCCAGTGCAAGCAGTCGAAGGTGAGTTGTGAAAAGCCAAGAGCAAATTTGCTTGTAAGATATATTCCACTTGTACTCGGCGACAGCGTCTTAACTGTACCAGAATAATTACAAGGCATATTCCGAATTGGTGTGTTGCTTTTTAAAACAAAGCTAAGTGACATTTTTAATGCTCTTTTCTTACAGTAGGTCAGCAGGAAGAGTCTCACCACAAAGTTTAGATAGCGTGGAAATCCACAGCGCTGAGAATCAAGTATGAGATATCATTTTTAATGCACATATGTAGTAGTTTTCTATCAGTAACTTAAGTTATTCATTTTACATATTCAT